>PITA01009647.1:39040-76437 GCA_004023965.1 Spilogale gracilis | reverse complement strand
TGTTCCAAGATTCATTGTTTACATATAATACCCAGTGTTCCATGCAATACATGCCCTCCTTAATACCCATCACCAGGCTCACCCATTCCCCCGTCCCCCTCCTCTCTAAAATGCTCAGTTTGTTTCTTGGACTCCACAGTCTCTCATGGTTCACCTCTCCCTCCAATTCCCCCCCTTAACTTTTGCTTTCCTTCTCCTAATGTCCCCCATGTTATTCCTTATGTTCCACAAGTAAGTGAGACCATATGATAATTGGTTTTCTCTGCTTCACTTATTTCACTTAACATAATCTCCTCAAGTCCCGTTCATGTCGATGCAAAATTTGGGTATTCATCCTTTCTGATGGCTGTGTAATATTCCATTGTATATAGGGACACATCTTTATCCATTCATCTGTTGAAAGGCATCTCAGTTCTTTGCACAGTTTGACTATGTGGCCATTGCTGCAATGAACATTGGGGTACATATGGCCCTTCTTTTCACTACATCTGTATCTTTGGGGTAAATACCCAGTAGTACAATTGCCAGGTCATAGGGTAAATCTATTTTTAATTTTTTGAGGAATCCCCACAGTGTTTTCCAAAGTGACTGTACCAAGGGTTCCCCTTTCTCCACATACCCTCCAACATTTGTTGTTTCTTGCCTTGTTAATTTTTTGCCATTCTAACTGGTGTAAGGTGGTATCTCAATGTGGTTTTTATTTTAATTTCCCTGATATAACCAGACTTTTTAACATGGATAATAACAAGGAGAAAACTGACTCTCCCTTCTTCCTCCTTCTTGTTTCTCTTTCTAATGAGCTTACTAATTACCAATTTGATTACCCTTTGGTAACCAAAGTGTCAGTCACCTAAGGAAACAAGGGAGCCAGAAGCGAGAGAAATCCACAAGTTATACAACTAGGGCCTGAATCTTGGGTGGCAGCTTCACTTGGGCTATTATTTTGTTGCCTGAGACTGTTGTAGATGAGGTACTTTAGTTGTTCTTTGTTTCTAGTCCATTTCTTCCATTTATTCTCTAGACTGAAGCAATTTCCAGCTGAATACTGGATTCTGGGTCCTCATGAATTTCTTAGGCTACACATTAAACCTGAGCCAAAGATCACCTGTTCTTTGGGATAAATTCCTTTGAAGTGAGCAGTGCTTGCAGAAGGCCCCTCCTGAGAGTGGTCCTACTTCATCCAGGGAGCTAGATCTATGAAAGGGTAATAGATTTTCTTCTTAATTATCTTTCCCGAAGAGAAAGAGAGAGACAAGAAAATAAATATCCCAACCTCCCTCTCCTCCTGCCCTCCCATCTCCTGCTAGTGCCTCCCACTGGCTGAGCCTAACCAGAAGCCATGGATGCAGTCCATACAAGCCAGTGTCCCAGAGCTTGGAATAAGATGAAAAAGGATAGAAAATAATACTGGAGAAGCAAATGGAGAATATGTAGCACATTGACTAAAACTGAAACATGACAACTTTAGAGAAAACTTATATTTAACTGAACTAATATCAGACATCAACTTACACACACACACACACACACACACACACACACACACACATATATATATATATATATATATATATATATATATATATATAATGAGTATGTTTAAGTTTAGAGGTCTTCGCCTTGTCCTTCAAGATACCAATTCTCCTCTCCCCGCACCCAAAATCAAGACAGTGAAGAAGTGAAGACCAGAAGGAGCATTTCCCTCTTTAGAATACAATGCATGTGAGTGTTGGACATATCTCACTCTTACCAAACCAAACTAAATAGGAGCCACCACAAAACTTTCCTATGGCCTTTGCACTCGAAAGATACCCTTTGGCTGAACCAGCCAGAATGCATTAGCGTTTCCCTGCCTCTGATCACCAGCTGGAAGGAACCTTCTCTGGAAAAGAGAATTCATATCCCAGTCCCAGATACTCCACACCCTCAGTATCTGTGGGTCCCAACACCCCTTTCAAGGTCCTGACTCAGGGAGCATGGAAGTACTGATGAAGGGATCCTTTCTCCTGGCTTCAAAAGCTCATGTTCCTACCTCCTTCTAGGGTTAATTTTACCCAGATCATGCATCTTGGCTGGCCAGATCCCCTCAAATCTCTGCTGACTACTTCCCCTGCCTGGAAGTTCTTAACAGTCCTGTTGTTCTCAGCTTCTTCTGGTTCTCCACAGGCCTTTACTTCTCACACCTATTTCTCTGTCTTTCTTTAGCATGCACTGGGCCAGCCTCAATCCCATAGGGGCTACAATGTTCTATGGATGAGATCCTTCCTATGGCCCACTAAGAGCCCCTTTCCTCCACTGGTTTGCATCCGTTCTCTGTTTTCCCAGAATACCCTGTGCCTCCTTCTCCTCAGGGATGTTTTCATTCCAGTCCATATCACTGTCAGGAATTCATTCCTTTAGATCCCAAATACTTTTCTGGAATCATAACTCTGGTGAGCAGCCCAAAAAATGGCTTAATGTATCAAGACAACTCATGTTGTCATGTTATGTTCCTAGTAGGGTGGGGATGAGAATGAGGAATGTTAGAGGATAATTAAAGAAAAAGAAACTAAAATCTCTTGCCAGTATGAGACAATACATGTCAAAGATTTTATCTAACTCATTAATTAATGAGAAAACCAGTCAGATGTTACAAATGATTCAAAGGAGAATTCAAAGAGCCATAGCTATCTAAGCAAGCAATAAGGAATATTGAGATAAATGCAGAAATTGACGCCAAATGAGTCCGAAATAAGTTGCATTCCACCCAACACAACTCACTTGCATTTCTGTGGACAAGAATCATTTGCATTATTACTAGTTTTCTGCAATTTACAGAGTAATAAAATAGCTCAAAATCAATGAAAGATGCAGATAACCATGAGTTGTGCTCTATAAAGGACACCCAGTAAGTGTGGTTTGTTTTTTTGTTGTTTTAGTTTTGTTTGCCAATTTTAAGGTTTTTCATAATTTTTCCTGATAGGAGAAAGGCCTCTCTTCCTTTCCCATACCAATCTATATCTAGTGTTATCTATTGGAAGCACTGTATGTGAGGTGGGAATGGGTGTTTCTGTTTCTGGAAACCAATACATCGGTCCTCCTTAACTTCAAAACTCAATAAATGCTGTACACTCAACGTGTGGTTCCACCCCCCAAATTCATATGTTGAAATCCTAACCCCCAATGTGATGGTATTAGGAGGCGAGGCCTTTGGGAAGTGATTACATCATGAGAGTGAAGTCCTCATGAGTGGGATTAATGCTCCTTATAAAAGAGATTGGAGAGCTCCCTCTACCCGTCAGCCACATGTGAATACAGCAAGAAGATGGCCATGTGTGTTGCAGAAGAGGGTTCTCACCTGAACCCAGTCATGCTGGCATGCTGATCTTGGACTACCAGTCTTCAGAACTGTAAGAAATTTCCACTGTTTATAAGCCACCCAGTTTATGTATTTTGTTATATAGCATCCAAACAGACTAAGACAACGAAGGGTAGAAGTCTCATCCCTTTTAGAGCATTGTTACTCAGAGTGTGTTCAGGCATCACCTGAGAGCTTATTTAGAAATTCACATTTCTGGCCTCTGTCTAAATCAGAATCTATATTTTAAATTATTCTAGACCTGGACTCTGGGTGAAGAAAAAAAAAGAACCTAGATCTAAAGAAATTGAAAGACATCCCATATTTATGGATCAGAAGAAGTAATACTATGAAGATTGCAACACACCCCAAATTATATACAGATCCAATGCAATCTCTATCAATAATCCAGCTAGCTTTTTTTGGAAAGAAATTAGCAAGCTCCAGGATAGCCAAAATAATCTCAAAAAAGAAAAATAAAGTTGGACAGCCCATACTTCCCTATTTCAAAAGTTACTACAAAGCTGCAGTAAACAAAACAGTGTTATGTCAGCCTAAGTTTAAATATATAGATCTTCAGAATAGAACTGGGTGTCCAGAAATAAACCCATATATCTATGGTCAACTGATTTTTCAACAAGTATACCAAGACCATCCAATGAAGAAAGAATAGGCTTCTCAAAAAATGGTGCTGGGATAATTAGAAATCCACATGCAAAAGAATGAAGTTAGATTCCTACCTTACATCATATTCAAAAATTAATTCAAAACAGATCAGAGACCTAAATGTTCCTCAATGTAAGAGCTAAAACTACAAAATTCTTAGAAGAAAACCTAGGTATAAATTTTCATGACCATGAATGAAGCAATGGCTTCTTGGATATGACACCAAAAGCACAAGTGACAAAAGAAAAAATAGAACTTCATTATAATTAAGAACTTCTATACTTCAAAGGATACCATTAAGAAAGTGAAGACAACCCACAGAGTGGAAGAAAATATTTTCTTTTCTTTTTTCTTAAGATTTTATTTATTTATTTGACAGAGAGAGAAATCACAAATAGGCAGAGAGGCAGGCAGAGAAACACGGGGAAGCAGGCTGAGCAGAGAGCTCGATGTGGGACTCAATCCCAGGACCCTGAGATCATGACTTGAGCTGAAGGCAGAGGCTTAACCCTCTGAGCCACCCAGGCACCTCGAGAAAATATTTTCAAATAATACATCTGATAAGGAAACTCAACACCCAAAGAACAAATAATCCAATCAAGAAATGAGCAGAAGACACGAACAGACATATCTGCAAAGAAGACATCCAACTGGCCAACAGACACATGAAAATGTGCTCAACATCACTCAGCATCAGGGAAATACAAATCAAAAGAACAGTGAGATACCACCTCACACCAGTCAGAATGGCTAAAATTAACGAATCAGGAAACAATAGATGTTGGCGAGGATGCGGAGAAAGGGGAACCCTCCTACACTGTTGGTGGGAATGCAAACTGGTACAGCCACTCTGGAAAACAGTACGGAGGTTCCTCAAAAAGTTGAAAATAGAGCTACCCTACGACCCAGAAATCACACTGCTGGGTATTTACCCCAAAGATACCAATGTAGTGATCCAAAGGGGCATGTGCACCCATATGTTTATAGCAGGAAGGTCCACAATAGCCAAACTATGGAAAGAGCCCAGATTTCCATTAATAGATGAATGGATAAAGGAGATGTGGTATGTATATATACAAAGGAATATTATGCAGCCATCAAAAAGAAATCTTGCCATTTGCAATGATGTGGATGGAACTAGAGGGTATTATGCTGAGCTAAATAAGTCAATCAGAGAAAGACAATTATCATAAGATCTTTCTGACATGAGGAATTTGAGAGGCAGGGCAGGGGGTCATGGGAGGGAAGGGAGGGGAAAGAATGACACAAGATGAGACTGGGGAGGGAGACAAACCATAAGAGACTCTTAATCTCAGGAAACAAACTGAGAGTTGCTGGTGGGGGGGGTAGATAGGAAGGATGGGGTAGCTGGGTTATGGACATTGGGGAGGGTATGTGTTACAGTGAATGCTGTGAATTAAGTAAGACTGATGATTCACAGACCTGTACACCTGAAGCAAATAATACATTGTATGTTAATAAAATTTTAAAGAAAAGGAAAGGAAAAAGTATATCTGATAAGGGACTTGTAGCAAGAATATACAAATTCTTACAATGCCACAATTAAAAGACAAACAATGTTATTTAAAAATAAGCAATGGATTTGCATAGACGTAACTCCTAAGAATATATGCAAATCTTCCTGGGAAGACAGTAGAATAGGAGGATCCTAAACTCATTTTGTCCCACAGTTATACCTAGATAACACCCATAGCAAGTAAATAAACAAGAAAACAACTTGAAAACTGGTAGAACACACTCCACAACTAAATGTAGAGAAGAGGCCACAATGAAGAGAGTGGGAAGGGTGCAGATACAGTAGGGAACTAAATGAACCCACGAGACTGTCTAGGGGTGGGACGGAGCTACAAGGGCAGAGAGGGGGAGAGGAATAGACCCCCACACCAGGTTCCTCAGGCATGGGGAACCCACAAGGAGAAAACAAATCCCCATAACATTTGGCTTTGAGAACCAGAGGGGTCTGGCTTCAGCAGTTCTTACAATCAGCAGATCTTCACACCCAGCTTAAAAATCAGCTGGCTTACTCTGGGGAAGCCGAGAGGGTGAAAGAAAAATCGGTCTCCATCCTTATAGAGACAGCACAACAAACAGTCCTGTGAAGATACAGCATAGAAGCAGCAGTTTGAAAGATGCCTGAGGTATACTGGAAGATTTATTTACTACTCTCAGAGCATGTGCTGGAGGGACAGGGATCTTTGGGAGACCACTCCAAGGACAAAAGAGCTGGCAAGCACCATTTCCCTTCCCTACCCCCCTACCCCCTGCCTAGATACACAGACACCTATGGGGACCAATGCAAGACCAACACCCAACAACTAACTTGCAGGGGCATGCCCCGCCTCCATGCACTACTGAACCTCAGACTCAGCTGGTCTTGGCAGGAGTACCTTGCTGGTACTGCACACCTCACCGCATGTTCTCCTGTGGATTTGCCCTCTTCAGTGTGCCTTCGGCTAGAGTCCATCCAAAGCAGTGCCATAAGCTTAGCAGTGTGCAAGCAGGTCCTTACAGGGGCAAGCAGCACTCCAAAATGACTCCTGCTCTGGGGGGAGAGAGTGAGATAACCACAAACACCAGTCAGAATGCAGCCCCAGCAGTGGGCTGGAGGAAGACATCTGGTCTGGCTGCAGGCCCCACCCACCAATGAAAGCTTCTCAGGGGACAATACAGGGGGCAGTTCCGTGCTACTGCATCTCTGGCAAACACATGGTTTGACTTAACTTAGGCCAAGGTGGCCTCAGACTGGTCCACTAAGAATACAGGGACCAAACCCAGTCCACAACAGGCAAAGAGAGCCATTGCTGATGACTGGGAAAAAGCAGAACAGCCACAATAGTAAGGTGTATGCAAAACACATAGGCAATACCCCTGAAGTACCAGGTTCTGGTGAACAGGGCACACTGTACTACAGGACACTATAAAACCTCTTCTTCATAAGGCCACTACTTTCAAGAACAAGAGACATAGGCCACTTTCTTAACACACAGAAATAGACACATAGGGTTAAGCAAGATGAGGATATGGGAATATCCCAAACGAAATAATAGGACAAAATCATAGTAAGAGAGCTAAATGAAAAGGAGATAAATAATATGCCTAATAGAGAATTTAAAGTGACAGTCATAAAGATACTCACTGGAATTGAGAAAAGAGTGGAGGACATCAGTAAGACTCTCAATAAAGAGACAAAAAAACATAAAAAAGAACCAATCAGAGATGAAGAACTCAATAACTGAAATTAAAAATACACTAGATGGAATAAATACTAGACTAGAGGAAGACAAATAAGTGACCTAGAGGACAGAGTAATGGAAAGCAATCAAGCAGCACAGGAGAGAGAAAATAGTAAGACATAATGAAAATTGGCCAAGGAAACTCAGCACCACTTCAAGCATAGTAACATTCACATTATAGGGATCCCTGGAGAGGAGAGAGAAAGGGGGCAGAAAATTTATTTGAAGAAAAAATAGCTGAAAAACTCCCCTAACAAAATCAATGTAAGAAGGTCCACACCAAGACACATAGTGATAAAAATGGCCAAAAGCACATGGATCTGACTGGTGAAAAAATGTGCTCCATGTTCAAAAAGTGGCAGACCACAACTGACATTCATGTTGATATAAGATGGTTATTTATTGCACTTATTTTATTGTTTTTTTTAATTATTTATTTGACAGACAGAAACACAGCTAGAGAGGGAACACAAGCAAGGGGAGTGAGAGAGGGAGAAGCAGGACTCCTGCCAAGCAGGGAGCCCGATGTGGGGCTTGATCCCAGGACTCTGGGATAATGACCTGAGCCAAAGGCAGAAGCTTAATGACTGAGCCACCCAGGTGCCCCTATTTTGTGTTGGTTTTACTAAAAAATGCAACAATCAGATTTGGAAGACCTCTTATGCTCAGCACCAACAGGTTCACCAAATTCAGAAAAACATGATGGAAATCATGACTTGAGAGGTGCAGACAAATGACTTGAAAGAGTCAATAAACTGATTCCAGGGAAATCATGATCCTGGAGGCCTGGGATCAAGCCCTGCATCAGGCTCCCTGCTCTGCATAGAGTCTGCTTCTCCCTCTGTTCCTCACCCCACTTGTGCTCACTCGCTCGTGCATGCACTCTCACTCTCAGATAAATAAATGATAATAATAACAATAATAAAGAAAAGTAAAAATGCTGAAGAACTCCAACTTCGAATTTGGAAAGCTTGTGTTGCTTCATGGTGAAGGTAGTTCTGGAAAATTACTAGGGATGAGACTGGTGCTAAAGCTGAGTGAGCTGATAGATATGAGCCACCAGTCCAAGAATCTGTTTAAAATTCAGACATATAATAGTGACAAATAAAAAAATCATATTTGTGCTATTTTAAAAAAGTGTAATAAGATAAAATGGCCAAAAGAGGTGATAAAGAAGCAACAGATCATTCAAACAGAAAATCAACAAGGAAACCGTGGCTTTGAATGACACATTGGTCCCGATGAATCTAACAGGTATATTCAGAACATTCCACCTTAAAAACAGCAAGATGCACATTCTTTTCAAATGCACATGGAACATTCTCCAGAGTACATCACATATTAGGTAACAAAACAAATCTCAAAAAGTTAAAAAAGACTGAGGTCATTCCATGTATTTGTTCCAACAATTCTATGAAACTAGAAGTCAACCACAAGGAAAAAAATCTGGAAAGAATACAAATACATGGAGGCTAAATAGCATGCTACTAAACAACGAATGGGTCAACCAAGAAATTATAGAGAAAATAAAAAAACTACATGGAGACAAATGAAAATGAAAACACAATGGCCCAAAATCTTTGGGATGCAGAAAAGGCTGTTGTAAAAGGGAAGTTTACTTCAAGAAGCAAGAAAAATCTCAAATAAACAACCTAATCTTACACCTAAAGAAGCCAGAAAAAGAAGAGCAAACAAACCCCAAAAACAGTAGAAGGAAGGAAATAATAAAGAATAGAGCAGAATAAACAAAATAGAAACAAAAAAAAAACCCCAATAGAACAGATCAATGAAATCAGGAACTGGGTCTTTGAAAAGATAAGCCAAATTGATAAAACTTAGTCAAATTCATGAAAAAAAAGAGAGAGAAAAAAAGAAGACTAAAATAAACAAAATCAGATGAAAGATAAGAATTAATAACAGACACCACAGCACCACAGAAATATAAAGGATTATAAGAGACTATTATATTATGAAAAGTTATATGCCAACAAAGTGGACAACCTAGAAGACATGGATAAATTCCTAGAAACATATAACCTCCCAAAACTGAATTAGAAAGAAATAGAAAATTTGAACAAACCAAATACCAGCAATGAAACTGAATCAGTAATTTAAAAAATCCCAAGAAACAAAAGTCCAGGAGCAAATGTCATCACAGGGGAATTCTACCAAACTTTTAAAGAAGAGTTAATACCTATTCTCCTCAAAACTATTCCAAAAAATAGAAGAGGAAGGAAAGCTTCCAAATTCATCCTATGAAGCCAGCATTACTCTGATAACCAAAATCAGATAAAGACATCATAAAAAAATAGAAGTGCAGACCAGTATTTCTGAACAACATAGATTCAAAAATCCTCAATAAAATACTAGAAAACTGAATGCAACAATGCCTTTAAAAAGTCATTTCATGGGGGCACATGGGTGGCTCAGAGGGTTAAGCCTCTGCCTTTGGCTCAGGTCATAATCTCAGGATCCTAGGATCGAGTCCCACATTGGGCTTTCTGCTCAGCGGGGAGCCTGCTTCCCCCTCTTTCTCTGCCTGCCTCTCTGCCTATTTGTGATCTTTCTCTCTGTGTCAAATAAGTAAATAAAGTCTTGAAAAAAAATCATTCATGGGACATGCCTTCAGTGGCTCAGTTGCTAAGCATCCAGCTCTTGGTTTTGGCTCAGGTCATGATCTCATGGGTCATGGGATCAAACCCTGTGTTGGGCATCCTGCTCAGCACAGAGTCTGCTTGAGATTCTCTCTCTCCCTCTCCTCTGCCCCACGCCTCTCAAATAAATAAATAAATCTTTTAAAAAAAAAATCATTCATCCCATCAAGTGGGATTTACTCTTGGGATACAAGGTGGTTCAATATTCACAAATTAATCAATGTGATACATCACTTCAACATGAGTAAGGATAAAAACAATACAATCATTTCAATATATGGAGAAAAAGGATTTAATAGCATATACAAACCATTCATGATAGTAACCCTCAACAAAGTAGGTTCAGAGGGAATATACCTCAACATCATAAAGGCCATATATGAAAAACCCACACAGCTAACATCCTATTCAGTGGTGAAAAGCCAAGAGCTTTTCCTCTAGGATCAGAAAGAAGACAAGGACGTCCACTCTCACCACTTTTATTCAACATAGTACTGGAACTCCACCAAAAAACTACTAGAACTGATAAATGAATTTAGCAAGGTCACAGAATACAAAATCAATATACAGAAATCTATTGCATTCCTATACATAATAATGAAATATTAGAAAGAGAAATTAAGAAAAGAATCCATTTATAACTGCACCAAAAAGGATAAAATACCTAGAAATCAATGTAACCAAGGATATGAAAGATGTGTACTCTGAAAACTATAAAACACTGATGAAAGAAATTAGAGACAAGGGCACCTGGGTGGCTCAGCTGGGTAAGAATCCAACTCTTGATTTCATTTCAGATCTTGATCTCAGAGTCCTGAACTCAAACCCTACATTGGGCCCCACTCTGGGTATGGAGCCTACATTAAAAAGAAAAGGAAGGAAGGAAGGAAGGAAGGAAGGAAGGAAGGAAGGAAGGGGGAGAGGGAGAGAGGGAGAGAGGGAGAGAGGGAGGGAGGAAGGAAGAAAGGAAGGAAGGAAGGAAGGAAGGAAGGAAGGAAGAAAGAAAGAAAGAAAGAAAGAAAGAAAGAAAGAAAGAAAGAATAAATCAGAGACAACACAAGCAAATGGAAAGATATTCCATGTTAATGGACTGGAAAGACAAATGTTAAAATGCCCATACTTCCCAAAGCAATCTACAGATTTAATGCTGTCCCTATCAAAATACCAAGAGGATTTTTCACAGAAATAGAATAAACAATCCTAAAGTTCTTATGGAACCAAAAAGACCCTAAATAACCAAAGCAATCTTGAAATAGAAGAACAAAACTGGAGGTATTACAATCCCAGATTTCAAGATATACTATAAAGCTATAGTAATCAAAACAGTATGGTACTGGCACAAAAACAGGCATATAGATCAATGGAACAGAATAGAGAGTCCAGAAATAAACCCATGATTATATGGGCGATTAATCTTCAACAAAGGAAACAAGAATATGCAATAGGAAAAAAAGACATTCTCTTCTACAAATGGTGCTGGGAAAACTGGTCAGCTACATGCAAAAGAATGAAACTGGACCACTTTTTTACATCGTGCACAAAAACAAACTCAAAATGAATTAAAGACCCAAATGGTGAGACCTGAAAACACAAAAATCCGAGAGAGGAGCACAGGCAGTAATTGGAAAGGGAAACCAGGAAAAAAAAACTACTGGGACTACATCAAAATAAAAAGCAGAGTAAAGGAAACAATCAGAAAAACTAACAGACAACCTACTAAATGGAAGAATATATTTGCAAATGACATATCTTACAAAGGGTTAATATCCAAAAGAACATATACAACTCAACACCAAAAATCCCCACATGATCCAATTAAAAAACGGGCAAAAGACATGGACAGACCTTTTTCCAAAGAAGACATATAGATGGCCAACAGACACATGAAAAGATGCTCAATATCAGTGATCATCAGGTAAATACAAATCAAAACCACCATGAGATACCACCTCACACCTCTCAGAACAGCTAAAATCAAGAATACAAGAAAAAAACATGTGTTAGTAAGGATGTAGAGAAACGGTAAAACTCTTGCATTGTTGGAGGGAATGCAAACTGGTACAACCACTCTGGAAAACAGTAGGTAGAGTCCTCAAAAAGTTAAAAATAGAACTACTCTACAATCCAGCAATTGCACTACTAATTATTTACTTGAAGAATACAAAAATACTAACTCAAAGGAATACATGCATCTCAATGTTTAGAGCAGCATTATCTATAAGAACTAAATTATGGAAACAGCCCAAGTCCATTAATTGATGAACGGATAAAGAAGATGTGAGATATATACATAAAATACTACCCAGCCATAAAAAAGAATGAAATCTTGTCATTTGCAACAACATGGGTGGAACTAGAGGGTAGAATACTAAGCAAAATAAGCCAGTCATGGAAAGACAAATACCATATGATTTCACTCATATGTGGAATTTAGGAAACAAAACAAATGAACAGAAAAAAAAAAGAAGAAGGAGAGAGAGCGAAACCAAAAAACAGACTTTGAACTATAGAGAACAAACAGTTGGTTACCAGAGGGAGGTAGCTGGGGGAGATGGGTGGATTAGATGAAGGGAATTAAGAGTACACTTAAACATGATGAGCACTGAATAATGTACAGAATTGTTGAATCACAATATTGTCCACCTGAAACTAACATAGCAGTGTATGGTAGGCATGCTGGAACTACCATTTACAAAAAAGAGAAAAAGAAGTTATACAAATGACCAATAAGTACATACAAAGATCCTCAACATCATTAATCATTAGAGAAACGCAAATCAAAATGACAATGTGATACTACTCTACATCCACTAAGATAACTAAAGATCAAAAAAAGACAATAACAGTGTTGGAAACTTCACAAATCATTGGTGGAAGCATAAAATGGTATATAGCCACTTTGGAAAATATTTGGCAGTTCCTCAAAATATTAAACATAAAGTTGTCATATGACCTAGCAATTCTACTCCGAGGTATAGTCCCAAGAGAATAAAAATATTTCTATACAAATCCCTGCAAACAAATATTCGTAGCAACATTATTCATACCCACAAAATGGAAACAACCCAAATGTCCACCAACTGATGAAAGGATAAATAAAATGTGGCATACCCATATTATGGAATACTATTCAGCAATTTAAAAAGGAAGATTAGGAACATTTTGCTGAATATAGAAATCAGATACAAGCGGTCACATACTCCATGATTCCATTTATTTGAAATGTCCAGAATAGGTAAATCTATAGAGACAGAAAATGGTTTAGTGGTAGCCAGGTCTGGGGAATGACTGCTTATGGGTAGCCAATTTCATTTTGGAGTCACGAAACTGTGAAATTAGATCATGGTGATGGTTGCACAACACTATGAATACACTAAAAACCATGCAAATGTTTACTTTCAAATGGTGAATTTTACAGTATATGAATTGTATCTCAATAGAGTTATTTTATTCTTCTTTTATAGAGTTGGGGGATGGAGGGACAGAGCAAGAAGAGAGAATCCTAAGCAGGCTCTACGCCCAGTCCAGAGTATGACCTCACAACCCTGAGATCACAACTTGAGGTGAAATCAAGACTGGGGTGTTTAACTCACTGAGCCACCCAGGCACCCAAATAATTTTTTTTAAGATTTTATCTATTTATTTGACACAGAGAGAGAGAGAGACAGTGAGAAAGGGAACACAAGCAGGGGAAGTGGGAAAGTGAGAAGCAGGCTTCCCACTGAGCAGGGAGCCCCATTTAGGGCTTGATCCTAGGACTCTGGGATCACAACCTGAGCCAAAGCCAGGCTCTTAATGACTGAGCCGCCCAGGCTCCCCTAGAATTGTTATTTTAAAAAATAGCCTCAAAACACCGTGCACTAGGGCACCTGGGTGGCCCAGTTGGTTAAGTGGGAGATTCTTGGTTTTTGCTCAGGTTCTGATCCCAGGGTGGTGAGATCCAGCCCCAGGGCAGGCTGGGCACTGAACACAGGGTCTGCTTAAGACTCTGTCCCTGGCCCCCACCACCTCCCCACTCCCACCCACCCTCTGCTCTCTATCTCTCTAAAATAAATGAATCTTTGATTTTTTTTAAAGATTTTATTTATTTGACAGAGAGAAACACAGCCAGAGAGGGAACACAAGCAGGGGGAGCGAGAGAGGGAGAAGCAGGCTTCCCGCTCAGCAGGGAGCCGGATGTGGAACTCCATCCCGGCTCTCCGGAATCATGACCTGAGCCAAGGCAGTAGCTTAACCAATTGAGCCACCCAGGCGCCCCAATAAATGAATCTTTTAAAAAAAATAAAGACACTTAGAATTGCCCTGTGCCTTCTGCCTCACCCAGACTCAGATGGAACATTGAATGTGGCGCCCCGCCCCTTACCTGCCCCTTGCCCGCCCCCGCCTGTGTGACCACGCCCCCTCGCCTAAAGGATCCAGCCTCCGAACCCCCCCTCCCCAATAACGGATCTCATTCCAGCGCCATCACAGAGAACGCCGCAAGGCTTTCTTCTTCGCCTAGCCTGAAAGCACACTGCGGACATGTCACTGCTGCCTTTGGTGCAGTAGCCTTCGCTTCGCACCACCGTCACCTTCGCCTTCATGCCCGTGCCACCAACCATGGCCACCGCGCCACTCTCACAAGTGCACCAGAACTACCACCCTGACTGCGAGGCCGCCATCAACAGCCAGATCACCCTGGAGCTCTACGCCTCCTCCGTGTACCTGTCTATGGGCTTCTACTTCGACCGCGACGACGTGGCCTTGAAGAACTTCGCCCAGTTCTTCCTGCGCCAGTCCCGCGAGGAGACCGAGCACGCCGAGAAGCTGATGGAGCTGCAGAACCAGCGTGGAGGCTGCATCCATCTCCGCGACATCAAGAAACCAGACCGCGACGACTGGGAGAGCGGCCTGAAGGCCATGGAGTGCGCCCTGCACCTGGAGAAGAGCGTGAACCAGAGCCTGCTTGACCTGTACCAGCTGGCCACCGACAAGAACGACGCCCACCTGTGCGACTTCTTGGAGAGACACTACCTGCATGAGCAAGTCGAGGCCATCAAAGAGCTGGGGGGCTATGTCACCAACCTGCGCAAGATGGGGACCCCCGAAGCTGGCCTGGCAGAGTACCTCTTTGACAAGCTCACCCTGGGTGACAGTGACAAAAAGAACTGAGTTGGAACTGCCTTCTCCATAGTCCCAGGGTGCATGGTGACTTTCCCTGATCACCATGCCGGGCAGGCATATTGCAGTATTGCCTCTGCAAAAGATTCCAGTTCTTTTCTCCCAGTTTTGCCAGAGATAAATAGTTGTCTGGTTTCAGTAAACTTATTTGGCTCTTAAATAAATGTCTGTGATTCATGTATGTGCAAATGTCTCACCTTTAAAGTATGTAAAGAGGTATCCAGGAGCCTCTCCATCCACCCAACCCCATCAAGGTGCAGCTCAGGATCTCAGGAGATGGAGGGGGAAGGTATTCCATGGGACCCTGGAAAATACAAATCAATCTTCCCCTGATAAACGATGTGAGGGTGGGGTGGGGCGGGGTGGGGTGAGATGTGGTGGTGGTCTGGGGCCTTGGTGTCTGTGGTGCATATGTATGATAAAAGTGTAAAAGAACATGGTCTAGAATTCATCATAGTAATTGTCCCTGGGGAAGGAGGGCAGGAAGTGGGGTCGCACAGGGATCCGCCCTGGGCTGCAGTGGTAATGGCAAGTGACCCTTAGGTGACTTCCCCATGAACAGCGGTGTGACTGAGTAAAGTAACAATGGCACTTTGCAAATCCCAGTCCTTTTATTTATATTATTTTATCTTATTTTTATAAGACCCTCAGGAAGTAAGAAGGGCAGGTGTTATGATCATGTCTTAACAAATGAGGAAAAGGGAAGCCACACAAATAAGTTATGGACTGTGGACATGAACTTAGATCTTTTGATGCCGTGTTCCATTTTGTTGTTGTTGTTGCCCCCCAGTTACATCAATGGGTTAAGCAAGACTATGGATAGACTAGAAATCCAGCCAGATAACCAGACCCGGAAGGGAGGGAAATCCCCAACACTCTTAAAGACAGCCCTGATCACGACAGTCTTTCCCCTAATTACAGGTGTGCCTTCCAGCCTAGGGTGGGGATGGCTTCTAGACTTTGGCCAAATCCTGCTCCTGTGAAAGGAGTCTTCAGAGCTAGCAACAGAATGTATGAGAAATAGGACGCCTCACAGGAAGGCAGGCAGCACCTGCACACCTGAACCCTTCCGTTCAGGCTCTCTCCCCTGCAAGACAGCGACACCATTACCTGAGCTGGCCCTGAAGACCTGGGAAGACCTCAGGCCCGGAAATCCCCCCACCCAAGGGTACTCCCTACCCACATGGCTTTGCTCTCTGGGGGCTTCTTTGCAGGCCCAAGGGGAAGACTCAAAACACATACGTTGTACCTGCAAATCCAGCTCAGCTGAACTGAGATACCTGGTACCCCAGCCTGGTGCAGGGTTCCGAAATCTAGGTACTGGACCATTTGCCTATTGTGGCCTCCACCCTGGGCTTGGAGTCCGACCTGAGTCTGGTTCAGTCTTGGCTGCTGGGCCTCCTCTTTATCCCATCTTTCCCCTTCCTGTGACTCAGAGAGACTCCTGGGGATAATGTCGAGGAGTCTGCTTAGACCTACATCCTCTTATTTTACCTGGAAAAGAAGGATTTCCTCACCCGCGAGACTCAAAGAGCATTGTAATTACACTGGAGCGCCTCTTACAAGCTACTGCTTGTAGTGTCACATTTCACAGCTTTTCTGTAAGAATCCCTGGAAAGGGAGTCTAGACACCATGGAAGCTCTCCTTCTTGCTCTGCAAGACAAAAGGAATGTTCGAAATCCCCTCCTTGAGGTTCAGTTTTGGGGTCCACCAACAGCCTTTTGAATATGTGGGGCAGTGGCAGAACGAAGTGAGAACTCTGACTAGTGAAGCTGGTCCTGTCACTCCCTCCAGATGTCTTAACTTTGTCTGTCATTCCCACCTTCCTCTGCCTTCCCATCCTCCTCTGTAGCATACCCACCCCTCAAAAGGGGTGAGCAAACTTCTACAGCTCTGCCACCTTCCTGCATACTCACAGCCACCCCAACCCCTAGATAACCTGCCCTTCAGGACACCTGAGTGAGTTGTGACTTGGTCATCCAGCCTGGGAAAATACCCCCCCAACCGACATCCAGCGGGGTGCTTGTCAGTCAGTGGCCATGCTCCATTGCTCGGAGGAACGACATCTGAAATAGTCACTGTTGCTATGGATACCAGGGTCTCAGGCAATGATAATATCAGAACAGACTGAAGGAAAAATGATAAAATTGATAACTTCATTGCAGGCTCAAACACAGATTCAAATTAACTGTTGAATAATTTACCTCTGGGGACAAAAATCCTCACTGTATCACAAAAGGAAATTTCTTAATAGATGGTTGTCACTGACAACTTGTACTTCATTTTCCAGGAAAAGGAAATGTATTTTTTCCCATCAGAAATGTGTGACAAGAAGTACAAAGTACACATTAATTTCTTCTGAATCTTCTCTACTCTTGAAATTTGTTCTACATTTCTGAGTTTTAAATTCTCCTTCATTTTTTTTCATTTGTCAGCAATTTCAGTTTCTTTTTGCAAGCCCAAGAAACATATTTAATCAAACATTCAGTAGTGAAAGACATTATTATTAATCTTGGAACTGATATTACACCTCAGAGTTTAAAATAATGAACATTTTTATTACAACTCATTTTCCTGTAGTCCTGAGTTCCAATTCGGAGGGATATTGATGGAGAATTTGCTTCAGGAAGGCTGACGAGAAGGCTGAAATGAAGGAAACTAGCAAAGTGTCAGAAGACCTAAAAGATAAAAGAAAATTATGCCTTGATTGATTAGTCAAGGAGGATATAAAAATGGGCTAAGTTACAGTGAGAAAGCAAAGTAATAAAATCTAACATATGTTTAAGAATCTTATCTGGGACGCCTGGGTTGCTCAGTTGGTTAAGTATGTGCCTTTGGCTCAGATCACGACCCCAGGGTCCTGGGATCAAGCCCCACATCAGGCTCCTTGCTCAGCAGGGGATCCTGCTTCTCCCTCTCCCTTGTCCCTGCTTATGTACTCTGTCTTTCTCTCTCTCTGTCTCCTTGACAAATAAATAAATTCAATCTTTAAAGAATAAAAAAGAATCTTATCTAAGTTTGGATTGTGTTTGGTTATGAGTAGCAAAGCTCAGAAAAGCAGTAGCTTTAAAAAGATAGGGTTCTCTCCTGTATGTAAACAAGCATGGAGGAGAACAACAGCTCAGGCTGCTGTGGAAGCTCCTTCCATCTTATTTCACTGATTCCAAAAGGTACATTTATTCACATTTTAACATCTTCGAAATTGGGATGAATCTTACAATCACTGCCTGAGCAGTCACATCAAGACTTGACAGAGTGGCATCATTAACTAGGAACAAAATCTTAGAGGCATTAGGAAGAGTACTCTTACTAAATGCTGCATCATTGTTGGGGCACATACATGGCTTGGCCCATTGAGCATTCACCTCTTGGTTTTGGCTCAGGTCATCATCTTGTGGTCATGAGATTAAGGCCCTTGTCAGGTTCCATGCTTGGTTGGGAGTCTCCTTGCCCCTTCCCCAGCCCCCCAACTCTTACTCTCTCTCTCTCAAATAAATAAATAAAATCTTCAAAAAAAATGCTGCATTGCCAACACTCTTGATGACACAGAGGATGACAGTAAGAGATATCAATGATTCGGATTCCAATAGTGACTTAGAAGAGTTCAAATTTGCAATTTTTAAAAAAGATTTTATTCATTTATTTGACAGAGAAATACAGCGAGAGAGGGAACACAAGCAAGGGGAGTGAGAGAGGGAGAAGCAGGCTTCCCGCCGAGCAGGGAGCCCAATGTGAGGCTCGAACCCGGGACTCTGGGATCATAACCTGAGCCGAAGGCAGACGCTTAACCAACTGAGCCACCCAGGCGCCCCAAATTTGCAATTTTTAAAAAATATTTTATTTATTTATTTGACAGAGAGAAACACAGCTAGAGAGGGAACACAGCAGAGGGAGTGAGAGAGGGGGAAGCAGGCTTCCCGCCAAGCAGGGAGCCGGATGCGGGGCTCAATCCCGGGACTCCAGTATTGTGACCTGAGCCAAAGGCAGATGCTCAATGACTAAGCCACCCAGGCACCCCTGATTTTTAAAAATCATCTATTTCTTATTCCAGCGTTATTGAGATATTAATGGCATATAACATTGTGTATGTTTAAGGCATACAATGTGAAGACTCCATACACATATATACTGTAAAATGATCACCACAAAAAGGTTAGTTAACATCTCCATCACCTCTTTGAGTGTGGGATGAGATCATTTAAGATGTACTCTTTCAACAACTTTCAAGTATATAATGCAGTACTGTTAACTATAGTTACTGTGCTGTATACCGGATCCCTGTGACTTATTCATCTTATAACCAGAAGTTTGTGCCCTTTGACCATCTCCTCATTTCCCCCACCCCCAAGCCCTTGCAACCACCATTCTACTCTGTTTCAGTAAGTTCAGGTTTTTAGGTTTCACATATGAGTGATATCATACAATATTTGTCTTTTCTGTCTGACTTATCTCACTTAGCATAATACCCTCAAGGTCCTTCCATGTTGCAGCAAATGGCAGGACTTCCTTCCTTTTTTCCATTGCATGTATATTTTTTTCTTTATGTATATATCTGTCAGTGGCCTTGGGTTGTTTCCATGTCTTGGCTACTGTGAATAAGGCTGCAATGAATAAGCAGATATCTTAGAAGAGGTGAAATTTTAATGTAAAGAAGTTTTGGCAGTACCTTACATAATTAATTTAGCACATAGTTTCATTTCTGTGTGTATGCACAACAGTGATCTCATGACAAAAATATCTGTGTCTTAATAAATTTAAAAGAGATCTTTTAATAAGTATAAATTGGAAAATTTCGTGGATGAGAAAAAAAGTTGTGTCCAAATTTGATTGCATGTTCTTCTTTCTTTGTGGTACTTAAAATTATGGTGTGCCTTAAAACTGATATGTTTGATTCAACAAAATATATTCTCTTGTTGTTCTACAGTACAAGACTTCCAGTCTTGTTTATCTCACATTCCAATACTAGTGTTCCAATAGTGAGCACACCAGGAAGAAAACATGTTGGCTGCAAAGGGAGAGTGGCCTTCAGAGAAAGAAATTTCAAGAAAAAGAAAATGCCTAACTTGTCTAAGATGTTAAGAAGAGAAGTTGAAACCTGCAGGTGGCAGGAAGATGGAGAACCTAATCATAATTATACTCATTATGGTCCAACTCATAAAGGTATTAAGGTTGGCAGAAAGACAGGCTCTGTCCAGGAGGATTTCAGATATTAAAAAAAAAACATGAACAAAGCAACTTTAATACCAAACAATAAAAAAGTTGCTTTTACCCCCCCACACACACACTCATTCATCAGAGTATGTGGATATGGATGGAAAACCAAGAATACAGAAATAAAGGAAAGAATATCCTACTGACTAAAAAGCCATGATCTGGCTCATTCTCTGGGAGATGGTTAGCTTTAAGCTGAACCTTGTAAGATGAGTAGGAGCTGGCCTGACAGATGTGAAGGAGAAAGCAACATGAGACAGACTTCCAAATTCGGGCCTGCCAGAAATGAAGACAAAGGCCAGAGAGAATCCATCTGGTGGAATGGGAAGAAGTATAACTCAAGGTAAGCTCATAAAAGATGAAGTATGGAGGACAACTGAGGGGAAAGTGTGAAGTTTTTATGTTTAACGAGAAGGTCATTTGAGGAAACCACAGATTTGGATCTGGGCTTCAGGAGTGGGTTGGTCAATCCCTTCTGGGAGAAATCCTGGGAGGATGAGGGTACCCAGTGGCAGACACTTGGGATGAATATTAAAATGCAAAACCTAATGACCCTGCGTTTGAAGAGGCAGGGAGAGTTTTCTCTCAGATCAGGCGAGTGGCATCAGAAAGTTCTGTATAAGGTCTTGCTGTCCTTTTGCCTTTTATACCAGAGTTTGACTATTGTTTCAGTTTGCTGCTTCAGAAGAGTACAAGTCCAGATGTCAGAATGTCAGAAGTGCTAGAAGAACATCAAAGCTTCTGGAGGGGCTGGCACGAGTGTTTTAGAGCAACATCAAAGAAATATGGGGTTTGTACCCTTCCTCCAGAGAAAGAACATCACACACAGCTCTGGCACTTTTGGCCTCTCTTAAAAAGCCATTCACTGTTTTTTGTTTTTTGTCTTTTTTTTAGATTTATTTATTTATTTATTTATTTGAGAGAGAGAAACACAGCCAGAGAGGGACCACGAGCAGGGGGAGTGAGAGAGGGAGAAGCAGGCTTCCTGCCGAGGATGGAGCCCAATATGGGGCTTGATCTCAGGACTCCGGGATCATGACCTGAGCAAAAGGCAGACACTTAATGACTTAACCACTCAGGAGCCCCACCATTCACTGTCCTTGTCAGACACTTGGAATAAGGAAGTTTACCAGAAGCCCCTGAAGCTCACAAGATGCCCATGACCTTAGCTGTCAGTCACTTCCAGGGAGCACGTGTGTGTCAAGACAGAATCCAGAAACATCGGTGAGCTTATACAGCATAGCATTTACCCATTTGATGGTTCAGCTCACAAAACATGACCACCATTGCCAGACTTCCACATCTCTATAGATCTCTATAGACAGATGTGAAGAGGGGTCCCCTGGAAATTCCCCAGCCTCCACAACTGATGCCTCACCATCACTGTCTGCCTCGCGCTCATGAGGCCTAATCTCAAATGACCTTCATCTCTGTTTATGTTTCTCACCACAAGAACCACATCGCCCACCCATTTCCCAGAACACCCCTCAGCCTTCACACTCAAATCCTCATAAGCCTGGGCACTTCCCCTTTCTGTCCCCTTCTCTCAACTTACCCCAACTCTTGAAATCCTTCCCTTGGACTTTTGGGAAATCATGGGCTATTATCAGCATGATCTACTACATTCTCAACCTCTTTTCTGAACACTGTCTTCACCTTCTTGCTCTGTGGGCAATCAGCAATGTCCCTAATGATACTACTTCTGGGGGAAGTCCTCTTGAGTCATGGTCACTCACCCTCCCCCAACACACACACAGTACCACTGGGTCTGAAAGTAAGGCAGGAGTTCTCCTTCTTCCTTGTTCACATTTCCAGGTTATTCTCCTTCTTGTCCCTCTGCCCTTAAGTGGCCCAGTTTAGAATTGAATGTCATCACATCATGGTCCCACACTATCTCTTCTTATAGTTATCTAAGGACCCCTACCTGATGTTTGCTGACTATCTTGCTCCTGGCTGATGGCAACCTTCCCTAGTATTCCCTGTCCTACTGATTTCAATATCCACATAGATGATCCTTCCACAACCTGGCCTATTACTTTCTTGCTTCTTCTCCCACAATATTATCCTGTAATCCAGTTAGCCACTCATTGCTGTAG
Organism: Spilogale gracilis; assembly: GCA_004023965.1. Classification (NCBI taxonomy): domain Eukaryota; kingdom Metazoa; phylum Chordata; class Mammalia; order Carnivora; family Mephitidae; genus Spilogale; species Spilogale gracilis. The sequence goes on along the minus strand of PITA01009647.1, from coordinate 54,058 downwards.
TCATTCTCATAGACCTTGTCATCTGCAGTAACTGTCCTCTTTCCATAATCTCTAACTCAATGTATCAGACTCTCTGACCACCTCCTCTTTTTCTAGTTCATTCTCCCCAGTGTCCTGATGCCCAAAATCTTTTAACCCCTTAGGGAAATCCTATCAAATGGTCCAATACCATTTTTTTACTGCATCTCAACTCCTTGACCTCCTCTATTTTCTGAGGTTAAAGCCCATGGTAAATGATGATAATCATTCCCTTGTACATATTTCCATTTCACCTGACCCTCTGGCTTTGTTGTACTTGCTCAGCAAAAAGGCCTGACCTACTTAAATTCCTTTCTCCCCTAGACCACACCTGCACCCATGTAACTAAATGTGGCTAGAGAAAAATCCAACCATCTTGACTAATGCACTTAAATTTAATAAGTATGACTCTTAAGTGGTCCCTTGGTACCACCAGCCACCAAACTGTATTTACCAATTCTATTATCTCTCTTACCCTCCCTCCCCATTATCCGTAATTCTCTGCTGTATCCATTAACCTTGGCTATATAATAAGCCATCCCAGTAAACAATGTCTTAAAGCAGTAATTATTTCATTTGCTCATGCTTCTGTGGGACAGCAATTACGGTGGCATCAGCTGGGTAGTTCCTCTCCTGGATTTGCTGGGTATCACTCATGGGGCTGTGGTCATCTGGTGACTTGAATGGGGCTGGTTTGTCTAAGATGGCAGTTGGCTAGCCTAAGCTTCCTCAAGTGGTGGTGGGACAGTTCCCAGAAACAGGCACCCTTTTAAGCCACAGTTTGCATCATATTTGCCAATGTCTTGTTAGCTACAGAAAATCACATGGCAAACCCAGAATTATGTAGGAGAGGAATGGTAAGGGCCTTATGCACTGGGAGTTGTTACTGGAACAATCCACTAATTCCTCCAGCCCCTAACCACTCACACATCCTCCCAATCCTCATTCTCAACTGGTAACCATGCTTCCTATTTCACTGAACAAATAGAAACTATGAGAACATCCAGAGACTCCCACCTACCACCATCCCTTCCACTCACCAGCCTGTGGGCACATTTACTCTACCCCTTCTCTTCTTACTAGATGAAACCTCCAAGCCTCTATCTAAGGCTAACCCCTCCATTTTTGCCCTGGTACCCATCTCTTCTTGTCCACTCAAGGACTTTCTTTCTGTGTCTCATCTAGAGTTACTCATGCTGATGCAGTGATCTGGTAGCTTGAATGGGCTGCATGGTCTAAGACGGCCTCACTCTCTTTTCTGTCATCACTTTCTATCTCTTCACTGGATCATTCCCTAAAGAATAAAACCAGGATAATTTTTTATCTTACTCTAAAATATTCCTCTAATTACCCTCTGCTACTGATTGGTTTCTCTGTTCTACTCCACAGCTTAGTTCTTTGAAAGTACGCTCCATACTCACAGTCTTCATTTCCTCTTCCCAACTTCTCTTAAACCCATGCTTATCTGGCTTGCATGTCCATAACTCCACCAAAATGGATGTTGAAATAGTCTCCAGTTTCCTCTGCACTGATCACTTCAAGGGTTAATTCTCAGCCCTCACCTGCCTTGAACACTTTCTTGAGCTGACCGTCAGGATATTTCACTCTCCAGGTTTTCTTTACACTTCTCTGGCCTCTGCTTCTTGTTCCCTGCTCCTTTAGTGTTCAATTCCTCTTCATCATCTCCCTGACACCTTAGTATTAGAATGTCCCAAGGCTCACTTCCTAAGGCTTTTCTCTTCACTGTGTCTATGCACTCCTTTGGCAATCTTGTCAATTTCATGCATTTAAAATGCTCTCTCTGTGATGATTCCAAATTTGTAGCCTCAATCCAATCCTCCTCCCTGAACTTCAAACCCATTTGCACAAATGCCTCACAGACATCTTAAACATAGTGTGCCACATAGAACTCCTTATATTCTTCCCCAAAACTTCTCTACCTACAATTTTCTCCATCACAAATTAATGGCAATTTCCAAGTTTTCAGGACAAAAGCCATGATGTCATCTTTAATTCCCTTCTTTCTCCACTAGCTCACATCCAAACTAATCTTATTTCAAATATACCAAAATTCAGATCCCTCTCACAACTTCTTTTTTTAACACCCAAGTTCATTCAACTGAACCTCCCACCCAGGTTATTGCAATAGACTCTTAACTGATCTCTCTGCTTCTGCCCTTGTACCCTAAATTCTATTTTCAACACAGAAGCTAGACTGAGCTTTTAAAAATAAAAGTCCAACCATGTCACTCCTCTGTTAGTGGCCCTCACAGTTCTTATAATCTGCTTATCCTTTCCCGCTATCCTGCTTCTTTTGCACTAATATTTTTACTGTTCTCCTCCTTGTTCACCTGGATCCAGTGACACTGCTCTATTAATAATTCCTAGAGTATCCCAAGATTATTCCCTTGTTAGGGTTTTAATTTGCTTTCCTCTGCCTGAAACACCATAGCAATTACCTTTTTCTGTGTAACAAACTGATCCAAAACATAATGGTTTAAAATAACAATAATTGCTTTTCATGGTTCTTTGGGTTCATTGGACAGTTATTGTCTAGGCCAGCATGGCTGAGCCTAGGTAGTCTAGGAGAGGGAGTTGGCAAACTACTGACTGCTGACCAAATCTGGCCTGCCACCACCTCTTTTTGTAAATCAAGTTTTACTGGAGCACAACCATACTATAATAGCAGTGCTTGCTGTTGATGGGGCAATGCGGATGATTTAGCCATATGTTTTTCATCATCCATCAGGGTAGCCCAGGCTTATTTACATATGGTAGTCGCAGGAGGTTCTGAGATCAGTTGGATCATACCTGATATTATCCCATTGGTCAGTTAGGTCACATGACTAATCCTAGAATACATGGGGAAGGGCCTATGGAAAGATGTGGCTATAGGAATGGGAACTTTTGTGGTCATTTTCCCAAACAGTTTACCATAAACATTATTCCTCCTTCATGACTTGTTGCCTTACCTCCTTCAACTTGATGCCCAAATATCACTTTTCTAGTGAGCCTTCTTTGATGAACTCCACTTCTCTGTTTCTTATGCCCCCTTTTCTGCTTAATTTCCCTTTGTAACATCTATCACTTCCTTACCTCACTTATTTTGTTCATTTTATTTTCTCCTCTAGAATATAAACTTCATGAAGGCAAGGATTTTTGTCCGTTTTGCCCATGGTTTTACCTCAGGTGCTTAGAACACTGCCTAAAACAGAGTAGGAAATAAAATATTTAATATATATATATATATATTTAATATTTTATTTATTTATTTGACAGAGAGATAGAGTGAGCACAAACAGGAGAGCGGCAGGCAGAAACAAAGGAACAAGCAGTTTCCCTGCTTGCAGAGCTCAATCCTGGGACCCTGGGATCATGACCTGAGCCAAAGGCAGAGGTTTAAATGACTGAGCCACCCAGATGCTCCTCAAAAATATTTTTGACTGAGTGAATGATCTGATGTTATTTAGGATTTGAAGCAGGAAGAGAACAGTGTTGTTGATGTTTGGGTCTACAGCCCACCAGTTATTCTTCTCTATGTAACACTGCTAGTATCATGATGCAATAATGTATATTAAGCACATTGAAAACACCAATAAATTAAGAAAATAATTATTATTTTTTTGCTTTTTATTTCTTAGATAAGTTTGGCCTTAACTCACTCAATAGGTAATAGTCATTAATTATTATATCTAACCCTTCTAAGTTAACCAAGGCACTGCAATTATCTATTTTAGCATAGTAATTTCTTGGAAGAGGGATTATTCCTAAGACAATGCTCTGATCGCATTGAACATACTCATAACCAACCACCTTGGGATTTTTTTTTTCTGCCTGCAGGATTAAGTCCTCCCAAATTAGCATCCATTTTGCCTTTGAGGCATTATACACTCTTCATGGGTTTAGCTACGTCTTGAAAGAGCATGACTTAGAAAAGGGTGACATGATGGGTCGGGATATCAGGGCAGGAGCCAGAATGTGAAGCATTTTCAGGACTCAGTTGTGGACCAGTTTCGCTAGGATAGAGGAGCCATATGATGCAATATAATATAGTGGGAATATGGCAAATGCATAGGAAATGCCATGTTTCGAATTATCATAAAACATGATCAAGCCCCAGGTCCACCAGATGTCCAAAAAAAAAACTGAAAGTGGAATAGTCTGGCAATATGTGAGCTTTTCTTATGCATTTTGGTTCTTGCATTTATCCCTGTTACTGAATTACATATACCCTCTTTTTCATTCTAAATTCTGTATAGTTTTGTTTGTTTGTTTTTAAAAGATTTTATTTATTTATTTGACAGAGAGAAACACAGCTAGAGAGGGAACACAAGCAGGGGGACTGAAAGAGGGAGAAGCGGGCTTCCCGCTGAGCAGGGAGCCCAATGTGGGTCAATCTCGGGACTCCGGGACCGTGACCTGAGTTGGAGGCAGATGCTTAATGATTGAGCCATGCAGGCACCCAATTCTGTCTAGTTTTAAGAAACTGGAACTACTGTGCCAATAAATTTTTTTTATTTGAATAGTTTCATCAAGAGCAGAATTTGGCTTGTTGGATTATTGATCTGCTATGATTTCTCTACCACACCACTTCCTTGCTGGTTATTTATACCTCATCTATAGCTTCCAGACATTAAAATGAAAGGTCTTGAAACTTATGGGAGAAGTTTAGAGGGAGTGCTCTCTATATCTTGTGAAATAGACAAGGTCACTGCTTAGTCAACCTTTCCTGCAAAAGAGTTCAGTGATAACAGCCAAATTAGAGCCCTGCTCAACCACAGCTGATTATGGGCTCTGTTGATGGGTGCCCTTGGCTAGACCTGAAAGTGATGTCCTGAAAAATGATTATACTTCTACTCAATAAGCTGCAGATGTATCCATTAAAGGTTGAGCAAGAAAGAGAAATAAAAGTATAAAGGTAGCCTCTTGATCAGTTCTTGTATTTGACCCAGTACTCTCAGTCATGATCTCTAGTGTATCTATCACACTTCTTCATGTGTGGGGGGTTATCCCAATGCAGTTTTAGACACACAGAGTTTTTGATTGTTGAGGCCCTTATAATCTTAGAAAGATATACTTATGTCTGTAAACCAATGAATAATTCTTAAAAAGCCATATAGAGAAGCTTAGAACTACATGCTATTCATTCACCGCATAATTGTTTATGAGGACTTCATTGTGGTCAAGCACTGTGGTAGATGCTAGGTCTTCTACCCTCAAGATGTTCATACTTTAGTTGGAGAGACCAACATTAAAATTGATATTCGAGTGCTATGATGGAATTAAAGACACACAGAGAAATGGAATGTTAGCTTGCCTTGAAAGTGGTGGGTGTCCTGGAAGCTTCCTCAGGTGTGATGATACCCGAATGGAGTTTTGAGGACTGAATAGGAGATGTTGAAGGGAAGAAACAGGGGAATACACTACAGATAGAGTGGTGTGGTCCACATCAGGCTTCCCATGTTTAGGGTCAAGGTGGAGGAGGATAAGGCAGAGAGTCGGGAAAGAGAAAAGATGTGGGAAAAGCAGGAGAGCTCAAAGAAAACCTGGAAGTTCAACCAGTGAAGAAGAGAAGAGAGAGTGATGTTGAGAGATATGAAAGACAAGAGACTATAGTTCTTGGTGACCAGATGGGCAATAAAGGAAAGAAAAGGATTTTGAATGACAGTGTTTGAATATTGAGTTTTGGGTGTCTGGGTATAGGGAGACATCATTGTTAGAAAGAGGGAACTCAAGAGGAGGTACGGGGATGTTGATAGAAAATAAGGATGCTTCTCAAGTTCAAGATGCCATGAGACATCTAGGTGGAGCGGGAAATGGAATGAAATGTAGCAATGATATACTGAGACTACATGAAACTAAAGGTGAGGAGTGGAGATAGTCCAAGATGGCAGAGGAGTAAGAGACCTTAGTTTCATCTGGTCCCAGGAATTCAGCTAGATAGCTATCAAATCATTCTGAATGATGATGTGAATTCAACCAGAGGTCTAAGAAAAGAGCTGCAACTCTACAAATAGAAAAGCAACACTTTCTGCAAGGTAGGAGGTGCAGAGAAGTGAATCTGAGGCAATATATGGGAAGATAAACTTCATGGGAAGGGGGCCTCTGTAAGCCAGCTACCAGAAAGGGATATAGCAGCAGAGCACAAAATCATAACTTTTAGAAAATCTGCTTAAGTGAGGGATGCCACTGGCTGAAAGGTGCTCAGGAAGCAAAGTGGGATAGAATCCTAGGTGGGACAGTGTAGTCTCAGGATCCTCCATGACACAGGACGACTGGAGGTACCTGATTGCAGCACAGTTCCTAGGCATCTGAGCAGGGAAGCCAGCTGCAATCAGTGAACCCAGGAGTGGACTTTCAGCTTGGGGTTGCCATACACTGAACTGTGGCACAGTCCGGCAACTATTCTCAGAGTAGGGGCCCAACTAACACCAGATCTGGCAAGACCCCACTTCCTCCCTAGGGAGGAGTGGCACAGTAGCACCACAGGAGGCTGCAGGATTTGGAGACTTGAAAGAGGGTCATGTGCCTAAAACAGAAATGCTCGGTTACAGGCCAGGTGAGCACAGAGTGAGGAAGGAGACCAGGGAGACAAGAGTGACTGAGTGCTTTTCCCTGAGGGCACACTGAGGAGTGGGGCCCTGAACTTTCAGCTCCAGGGCTGGAGATTTGGAGGTCGCCATTTTCATTCTCAATCTGTAAAGCTGCGTGGAAAACCTTCAGGGAACAAAAGTCACATAGAGCAACCTAGAGCAATCCAGAACAAATTACTTAGCCTGGCCTCCTGGCAAGGGTGGTACAATTCCACTGGGGGCAAGAAACCTGAGAATCAGTGCAACCAGCCCCTCCCCTAGAAGATGAGCAAGAACATCCATCCAAGATCAAGTTTATGATCATTGAGAACTACAAAACTCCAATACTAGAGGAAAATAGTTTTTTCCACACAATTTTTTAGTCTTTCAATTTTAATTTTTTCTCTCTCCTTTTCAACCAATTTCTTATTTTACCAACTCTTTTTAAAATCTTTTTTAAATTCATTTTTACAGTTACTTTCTATCCTTTCATTGTATTTAATTTTATTTTTGTACCATATATAAGTTTTCTTTCTTTACAGTCTTGGGATTTAGTTTTCTAACAAATAGGCCAAAATACACACAAGATCTAGTGTGTTGCTCTGTTCTGCTCACCTGTCTGATTATATTTTATTTATTTATTTGTTGGTTGATTGGTTGGTTGGTTGGTTGGTTGGTTTTGAGTGCCTTCTGATTTGTTTAGTATATATTTCTCTGGGGTCATTGCAGCCATTTTAGTATTTTGTTCTTTCATTAATCTATTCTTCTCTGGATAGAATGACAGGATGGGAAAACTCACCTCAAAAAGGAGAACAAGAGGCAGTACTGACTACCAGGAACCTAATCAGTATGGATATAAGTAGGATGTCAGAACTCAAGTTTAGAAAAACAATTATAATGATACTAGCTGTGCTGGAAAAAAGTATAGAAGACACTAGAGAATTCCTTTCTGGAGAAATAAAATAACTAAAATCTAATCAAGTCAAATCAAAAAGGCTATTAATGAGATGCAATAAAAAATGTAGGTGCCACTAGGTGTGGTACATAAACAATGAATCTTGGAACACTGAAAAAATAAAATAAAATATTTTTAAAAATGGAGGCTCTAACTACAGGATAAATGAGGCAGAAGAGAAAACTAGTGATATAGAAGACCAAATGATGGAGAATAAAGAAGCTGAGAAATAGAAAAAAATAAACAACTACTGGACTATGAGGGGAGAATTCGAGAGATAGCTGATACCATAAGATGAAACAATATTAGAATAATTGGGATCCCAGAAGAAGAGTGGGAGGCAGATGGTGTATTGGGGCAAATTATAGCAGAGAACTTCCCTAATCTGAGGAAGGAAATAGGCATTCAAGTCCAGGAGGCAAAGAGAACCTCCCTCAAAATCAATAAAAATAAGTTAACTCCCCAACACATAATAGTGAAACTTGCAAACTTCAGAGACAAAGAGAAAATCCTGAAGGCAGCTCAGGGGACAAGAGGTCCATAACCTACAGGGGTAGAAACATTAGACTGGCAGGCGTAGCCACAGAGACCTGACAGGTCAGAAAGGACTGGCATGATATATTTAGGATGCTAAATGAGAAAAATATGCAACCAGAGATATTTTCTCCAGCTAGGATGTCCTTCAAAATAGGAGAGATAAAAAGCTTCTAGGACAAACAGAAACTAAAATAATTTGTGGCACTACACCAGCTCTACAAGAAATATTAAAAGGGATCCTTTAAACTTTTTTTAGGGCACCTGGGTGGATCAGTTAGTTAAGCATCTGCCTTCAGCTCAAGTCATGATCCCAGGGTCCTGAGATAAAGTCCTGTATCAGGCTGCCTGCTCAGCAGGGAGTCTACTTCTCTCTCTCCCTCAACCCCTCCCTTCTGTTCCTGCTCTCTCTCTCTCTCTCTCTCTCTCTCTCTCTCAAAGAAATAAAATCTTTAAAATAAATAAACTTTTTAAAAAAGATTTTATTTATTTCTTTGAGGGAGAGAAATAATGTGGGAGAGAGAATGCAAGCTGGGGCAGCCACTTTGGAAAATGGTATGGAGGTTCCTCAAAAAGTTGAAAATAGAGCTACCCTATGACCCAGCAATTGCACTACTGGGTATTTACCCCAAAGATACAAATGTGATCCAGAGGGGTACCTGTATTCCAATGTTTATAGTAGCAATGTCCACAATAGCCAAACTATGGACAGAGTCCAAATGCCCATCAGCAGATGAATGGATAAAGAAGATATGACATATATATACACAATGGAATATTAGTATCAAAAAATGAAATCTTGCCATTTGCAGTGATGTGGATAGAACTAAAGGATATTATGCTAAATGAAATAAGTCAATCAGAGAAAGACAATATCATATGATCTTACTCATATGTGGAATTTAAGAAACAAGACAGGATTATAGGGGAAGATAAGAAAAAACAAAACTAGATGAAATCAGATAGAGAGAGACAAACTGTAAGAGACTTCTCTTTTTAAAGACTTCATTTATTTGACAGAGAGAGAGAGAGTGATAGAGAGAGAGTGAGAGCATGTACAAGCTAGGGGAGAGGCAGGGGAAGAGAAAGAAGCAGGCTCTCCACTGAGCAGGAAACCCTATGTGGGCCTCAATCCCAGTACCCTGGGATCATGACCCTAGCTAAAGATAGAAGCTTAATCAATTGAGCCACCCAGGCACTCAGAGACTCTTAATCATAAGAAACAAACTTAGGATTGCTGGAGGGGAGGGGTAACTGGGTGATGGGCATTTAGGAGTGCATGTGATGTAATGATCACTCGGTAATCTATAAGACTGATGAATCACTGACCTCTACCTCTAAAACTAATAACATATATTAATTAATTGAATTCAAATAAGATTTTTAAAAAATTAATAAGAAATAAGTCCAAAAACCAAAAGAAAGTGGACAAAATACTAGAATAAGTACTTCACAAAAGAAAATATCCAAATGGTCAATATGTATGTGAAACAGTGCTTAATTTTATTAGTCATTAGAAAAATGCAAATTAAAACCATAATGTTATGCAACTATACATCTACCAGAATGGCTAAAATGAAAACAAAGAACAAAAAAAAGAGCCAGAAATACAAATTACTGGTGAGGAAATAAAGCAACCAGAATATTTGTACATTATTGGTTAGACTGTCAATAGAAATAACTACTGGAATATTTGTAAAAAAAATATTTGGTACATGAATATGCATATCCTATGACCCAGCCATTCTACTCGTACTTATATTTCCCCAAAGAAATGCAAATATATATCACAAAATGACATGTACAAAATGGTTTCTAGTGGAAGTATTTATTTTAGCTCTGAACTAGAAATTTCCCCAATTGTTCATCAATAGTAGAATCAATAATAAGTTGAAGTATATTAATGTAATATAATAGTATGCAGCCATGAGAATAAAAATAGTAAATCCATTTGTAACAACATACAATTCCAGAAACTCAGTGCTTGAGGAAAGAAGACAGACACAAAAGAGTGAATACTCTTTTCCGACTTGAATAAAGTTTGAATTAGCTAAAGTTAATGTATGGTGATAGACATAATGATAGTGGTTATCCTAGAGGATGCCAGTAGAGAGATGAGATGTGGGCACAATGGTGACTCAGGGATGTTCATTATGCTGTTTCTTGATCAGGGTGCTGATAAATGGGTGAGTTCATTTTGTAAAAAATCATCAGGCTGGACACTTACAATCTGTGCCTTTTTCTGTGTGTATGTTATACTTGAATAAACATGATTTTTTAAAAAGTAAAATAAATAAATAAACAAATAAATAAAGGTGAGAGGTAAACTTTCCCACACTTAATTCCCTTTTGTCTTTGTATATCCTGGCTCCTTTCTTGCAGAAAATGTCTCCAACCTAGTGATGGGAAGACAAAGAAAGATGGCTTCATGGGTAGCATAGAAGGTGAGTGGGCACTGGAGGAAAGGCTAGGATCTGAACAAGCAGAAAGGAAAAGGAAAGTCAGTTCAGGGAGGGAATCCAGAACCAGCAGGGGAAGAACACGGGTACAAAACAAGGCAAGGGCGGAGGGTTGGAGATGTGGAGAAGAGGAAAATAGGCATTACTGAGTGGATGGCACTGGATTTCCTACAGAATTTATTCTCTGGATGGATGCTGGGAAGTTTAGACTTGAAACAATCAGCAAGAAAAAGCTGTTGGCGATGTTTGAACAGAAGAAGAGGAACATTATATGATTCATATTTTAGGACTACACTCTGGAAATAGCATCCAGGAGAAAAAGTAGGCATAAATAGAGGCTAGGGGATCTGGTTAACAGATGCCCGGAATCTCCCAGCACCTCCAGTTTCTTTGTAGGGAGAGGAAGAGCTCCCCGGGCTTCTGCTGGCACAACTCTCTACTGCCAGGAATGCGGCAGCCTTCAGGTGACTAGAATTGAAGAGATTTATGCTATATACTCCTTCCAAGGGGATCTGACTATAGCCTTCTTGAAGAAACAGGAAGAGATCCATAAGTATTTTTTTCCTTTAGAGAAATACAGAAGCAAACAAAAAATAAAGCTTGCAGTAGGACTATTTTAACCCAATTACACATGCATTCTTAAGTGTCACAAATCCCATGAGCTGGGGTGTGATTTTCAGAGTCGGTTGCTGTATTGAGATCAGAGGAATTGCTCAGTGTTGATAGCACTGTTGGATGTTGCTAATGTAATTACAGTTTCCCCGGCTGGTCTCAAAAATTAAGGTTCATGTATTCTCTATTTTCTTTTCCATTTCGGAAAGATCATAAAAATAAAAATGTGCAAACTTGCTTGGTTTGACTTTACACTCAGTTTTTGTGACATTCTTATTGTGCCTTCTGCCAAATGGACTGATTTTTTTTTCGACTTGTCTTTGAAAAATGTCATTTACACAGAAAGACTGAATGAACTTAATTTGTTTAGTCTCCCAAAGTGATGCTTCTAAGTGGGCCCTGGTAATTCAGTAAATACATTGTAAATACATCGTGTGAAGGGGGATGGTATGAACAACAGAAAGAATTATTCATCGTGGGTGGGGAACAAAGATGGGTAAAAGGCAGTTAGCTAGCAAATAGGGCTATAATAATAAAACAAAGATGGCTGTAGAATGCTCAGATTCATTGTTCTATTAAAATACAGTGTTAACTTAGAGAATTGCTATGTGTCTTTATTGTGGCCCTTGTGAGTGCTATTGAAGAGGCTTCAAAGAAGCAAGGGCGGCACAAAACAACTCAAGTAAATTTCTCCTCCATGCTTCCCTGAGCGTCATGGACAGTTGGGCTCAACTGAATTTCTGCTTCAGAGAATTACAAAAGACCATGATAGGATTTAAACGGTTTCCCATTTCCTGTTCTTTACCGGTGTTTCTATTCTAACATAACCTCCACATTTGGGTCTTAAACTTCCTAATGCATTATAATTCTCTGTGTTGCAACTGCCGATAACCATAAACTCAGCAAGCTTTGGAATACTTTGTAAGGGATATGTAAATGAGTCAAGAAGTAGCTGTTTTAAGTGGCATTCTTAGGCATGTAAATTCATGAATGATCTGAGAGACTACAAGCATGTACCACGGATCTGGCATCTAGAAAGGGCTCTCACGTATAATATCTCATGGAAACCCGTCACTTACATTTGAATCAGGCCTTTAGTGTAGCATGGTCAAAGTGACTGAGTTAAAAATGGCAAATGACTGTGTGATCTTCAACATGGGAACTCCTTCCACCACCACCCCCTGCCACTCATGTCATCTTGAGGTACCGATGTTCCATGGAATGGGCCTTGAAAACTTGAGACAGAGAAATATGAGGATAAGGACTTGTTCAACTCTTCTCCTTTAACAAAACCCCACCAATTCCCCTAAGTAATATTTTCCAATTATGCACAGGGAGGTGAGGCTGGATGGAGTTCAGAGTCAGACCTCCTGGCTTCAGATCTACTTGCCAGCTGCTCCTGGACAAATTAATAAACCTCTCTGTGCCTCAGGAGCCTTATCTATAAAATGGGAGTAATAACTGTCTTACCTGTTGTATATATAAAAGACTTCACATGCAGAGAACAAAGTAAAAACTCAATAAAGATTGAAGAAGAATGATAAATAAGAACTCGACACTGAGCATTCTCTCCTTTGCATAAACATGACACGTGGAATATCGTAACCTCAAGTAGTTCCAATTATACTGAATGGACACCTCTGGTTTCTATATAATAATAATAAATTAGTCATTCGTAGTTTAACTTAAAAGCCTCTATAGTCTTACTGAGAATAAATTAATCCATGCAAGTTCTTGACATACACATAAAAACTAGCTTACTGGATCCTGCTAGAGAGTTTTAGAGACTGCAGTGCCGCTCTCTCAAACCAGCAACAGCACTCATGCTCCCAAGGCAAATGAGCCTGCTCAGTGATACCAGATCTCTGTGGTGAGAATAGGTCCACAGTATTGCATCCCGCTCTGGAGGCTCAGTTTCATAGAGGCCATTGATAAATGGAGCAATCTGAGAATATCGAAGGGCACGAAAATCCATGTTATGTGAGAAACCATTCAAGAGACAGGAACTATGGCCAGTAGGAAAGACTAACTTAGAAACTGTTCAGAAATATCCAAGAGCCGCCTAAGGTAAGAAGAATTGGACTTGTTCAGGAAGTCACTAGAAGTAGCAAGCACACATATGGGTCATTTGACACAAAACAAAACATCTGGCCATGAAATAGGTTGCTTCTTGAAAGAGAAGTACCCTGTCCTAAAAAGTGCTTATGCAAAATCTATGCAACCCATTTAAATAAATGATGAAAATAAGATTCCATCTCTGTGTGGGAAACTGGAACGACAGCTTCTGGATCCAAGAACCTAAGCTCTCTTTTAATTCTAGTCGAATTCTAGTTTCATGTTCATTTTGCAAGTAAGTAAGTTTCCATATGCTTCCCCTTCCCCCACAGCCTTCTTGGGGTGCACGCTAATGCCAAGAGATGGAGGTGCAGTGGGCATCTTCTCTGCCACTATTACCAGGATGTATTTACCAAAAAGTTAATCAGTGCCTTTGGAGAATTTGATGACATTTTCAACTTCTACGGCTTAAGTTCACATTTTCCATCATTTCATTTTGGTGCTGTGCTAACTGGAAAAGAGGTGCCATTTTACAGAAATGAACAGTTCCGTGAGGACCGAAAATCCCCTGAGTAGGAGACATTTACAGTCTGCTTACATCATTTTATCTCATTTGACCCCTTAGCAGGGCCAGTAATATCATTATTTCTATTGCACAGATGAACTTCCGAGGACTAAGTGGCAGAGCTGAGACATGAGCACAGACCTCCTGACTCCAATCCCAGTGCTCCTTCTATTCGCCCCCTTGCTCACTGCTTCAAACTGTTTAGTCCACAGACATTGGAAGAACAAAAAGCAGAGATGGGGGGGGGAGCCTCTCCAATTAAACTCAGTAATGAAGGAAAAAAGAAACCAAACAAATGCCGTGCCAGAAGGAAACCTCATAAACAAATATGGAACTGGAAATTCAATTAGAGAAAACTGTGGAGAGATTTTGAGAATAAAACATATAGGAATTAATTAAGGAAATAAAATTAGTTAACTAAAAGGGTCAAGGTTTAGAATCAACGTATTCTTGGAGTTGGAAGAAACACCTGCCTGGGATCAGAGAAACTAAGAAGGAGTGGAGATTTAGGAAAGGATGCAGATAAAGTGAACAAACATGGTGAACGAAGAGGGAGAATCATCAAGAACAACATAAAAATAATCACTATTAAACACAAATAAAATGATAGACACGAAAAGGTGGGCATGGAAACCAGAACCTGATTAAGAACAATAGATTTGTGTTTGCAACTGTTTTCCACAGGGGTGAAATTCTATTTTCCTTTCTTTGGGCTGATTTTCTTCCCACTATGCCTCCCTCTGAGCAATCCAAAAGGGAAATGCAGAGGTGTGAAGGGGATGAAAAGTCAAGCTGCATATTTTTAATGTGTTTCCAAATGCCATTGAGAAAGCTACCACAGCCTACTTGGTATGTAATGTATATTTTAAAACTGCTAACCCGTGATAGTCATGATGATGGCACTAGCTGGCATGGGTGAGGGGAGAACCATGAGTCAGATTGGGCAAATGTTAGCAGTTTCCTACTCACATTTGGGGTCTTCAACAACCTTATGAGTCTGTATTTAAAACTGCACCATGTTATTCAAAATTGAGATATTGAAAAATAACTTTTATGGATTCCTGCCTCACGTTGAGGTCTTTCATCCATTTCGAGTTTGCCTTTGTGTGTGGTGTAAGAGAATGGTCTAGTTTCATTCTTCTATACGTAGCTGTCCAATTTTCCCAGCACCATTTATTGAAGAGACTGTCCTTTCTCCACTGGATATTTTTTCCTGCTTTGTCAAAGATGATTTGCCCATAGATTTGT
>PITA01009647.1:0-38940 GCA_004023965.1 Spilogale gracilis | reverse complement strand
AACACTGGAAAAAAAATTTAAGTAACAATAAAAAATAAATAAATTTTAAAAATAAAATGCTCAAAAAATAATTTTTAGACCCTTGATAAAAAAAAAGTACTATGCCTCCATCAGAAAGGATGAATAGCCAACTTTTGTAGCAACATGGACTGGATTGGAAGAGATTATGCTGAGTGAAATAAGCCAAGTAGAGAAAGTCAAGTATCACATGGTTTCAGTTACTTGTGGTGCATGAGGGGTAATATAGAAGACAGTAGGAGAAGGAAAGTAAATGAGAAGTAGGGTAATTCAGGAAGAGAAATGAAACACGAGAGACTTTGGACACAGAAACAAACTGAGGGACTTGGAGGGAGGGGGTGGGGGAATGGGAGAGCCTGGTTGTAGGTACTGAGGGCACCTATTGCATGGAGCACTAGGTGTGGGGCATCGGCAATGAATCTTGGAACACTGAAAAAACAAAATAAATTTAAAGTCAAAAAAAAGGAAGAAAAAAATAAAGGGAAAGCATGCAATTTGGGCTTAAAAAAAGTACCCTATAACTAAAACACAGTATTATTATATATATTAGGATGAACAGAGCAGTGCTTTTGAACCCACCTCAGTGTATCATCCAAACACACACAGGCTGCCACAAAGGTATTTTGAAGCTCTGAATGTGCAACTTGATCCGCCCTTGGCTACCTCATCAGATACACACTCTAGAAGCAGCTTATCCCCAAGGAACAAGGTCCTCAAAAGAATGTCCAGAACAAATATACTTCTCTCCCCCACTGACATCTGGAATTTTCTCTACTGATAAAGGGTGAGTGTAGATATAAAATGAACAGAGGATGGAGAAGGGAATGAAAAGGAATATGGAAGAAGCTACTACATGACTCAAAAAGTTACAACGTGGGCCATGAGTGGCTTAGTTGGTTGAGCGTCTGACTCTTGATCAACTAGGGTCTTGATCTCAGGCCCCACATTGGGCTTCACACTGGGCATGGAGCCTACTTTAAAAAAAAAAGTTACCACCTACGTAACCTTGAGCAACTTCCTTAAATTTTCTAAATCCTCAGTTTTCTTATCTATTAAATAGGGATAAGAATAGTATTTATCTTAGAGTTGTGGTAAGAACTAAATAGAAGGGACACCTGGGTGGCTCAGTCTTTAAGCACCTGCCTTCGGCTCAGATCATGATCCCAGGGTCCTGGGATCGAGCCCTACATCGGGCTACCAGCTCGGCGGGAAGCCTGCTTCTCCCTCTCTCCCTCCCCCTGCCTGCATTCCCTCTCTCACTGTCTGTCAAAAAATAAATTAAATTTTTAAAGAAAAAAGAACTGAATAGCATAACATATGCAAAACATTTACCCAATGCTTAGCATTATGTACAATAAGTGCTCAATAAATGTAGATAATATAATTATTACCATTCTTCTGCTTCTACTTTTGTCTTCCTGAATCATTTACTTTATTCAACCAATGTTTGCTGAATACCTAGTATATGCCAGGCACTGTACTGGTTAGTGGGGATGTGAATCTGTGTAAGCCAGACATCTCTCTGCCCTTGTAGACTTTACCATATAGTAGAAAAGACATAATGTGAAACTTAACTATTAAATTAATTGTTCAATTACATCTGTCATAAATGCTATGAAAGAGAAGTCCAGGATGCCAAGAGAGAATATAATGGGGGACTTGATGTAATCCAGCGCTTCCTTTACAAAGTAAGTTTTGAGCTAACTTCTGACAGATGAATAAAAGTGAACCTTTCCAGGACACCTGGGTGGCTCATTCAGTTAAGTCTTTGACTCTTGATGTCTCCTCAGGTCTGCGTTCAAGCCCCACGTTGGGCGTCACACTGGGTGTGGAGCCTACTTAAAAAAAATTAACCTTTCAAGGGCAGGGGCAAAGTCTGTGGTAGAGAGAAAGATGGAAGAGCCCTGTAAATAGAGAGAACAGTATATATGAGGGCTCAGCAGCAGGAGTTACAGAAAGCAGATAATTGGTAGTTTTGTTGCTTTCTCTACCCATGACCTTACTTTACTTTAACCAAACTAGCCTAGCTGGCAATCCAGACCATGAAAAATAGTAGTTCTCAGTCATTTACTTCTTGCTGGCAAGAACAGCCAGAACAAACCAGAAGGAAGCTGGCTTGCCCATCCTACATCCCAAAGTCTATTTTATCAGAGGGAAAGGAGTGATCAAAGTCCCTTCCAGAACCCAAAGTTTGAATCCACTCTGTGGGCTAAAATATACAGTGGGGTTTATAATTCAATTTTACACATAGTTCTGTATCACATCTAAAAGTTCATAGATGAGAAGCATATAAGCAAAAGTGTTACAATGACTATTGAAATATCTTTCATGTGGAAGGGGAACAAAATAATAAATGAGGCTGTGCACCAAGCCCGCCTTGTGCTGTTAGAGTTAATGCTGCTGGCATGTTTATATAATGGACTTCGTCTTTAAGGCTCTAAGATTTGGTCATAAAATCTCTTCCCAGCCGAAATGTGGCATATAAATAAGGTCTCTGCTTAAGAGTTGAATTGCTCTGTTGCTCTTTTAAAGCTGTCCTTTCGCTGGATTCAGCTCTGGGTGACTTTTTAACACTGCTCGACACTACCACCCACTATGAACTCTTCATGCTTTGGGAAAGGTGTTACAAAAGTCACCTTAGCATTTCTACCTAGAACTTTAATGTGGGCAGAAAATTAGACATTTCTGTAGTTTGCCCAGAAAAAGAGACATTTGTATAATGGGGAAAAGGTTATATTGTGATCAGAGGATAATTTCAACACTAAATTCCTTTTTAGAAACATATTCCCACTCAATGTTCCGTAGGATGTTAAAGCTCTGCTGATAACACAACATGTACCCAGCTCCAGAAAGAAAAAACACAACCTAGTAACCGTCTGAAGAAAAAGTATTGATCATAAATCTCTTCAAGATGTAGTTTTTCTCCAATGAATTAATTCATGAAAACCAATATTACTGAGGATTTTTTTCCTCCCATTTTACTGATTGAATTGGCTATTGACCGTGACTTGGGCTGCAATTTTATTGTTGCTAATTTTTTTAGCTTTTAATTTTGAAATAATTATAGACTTCCAAGAACTGCCATAACAGTACAACAAAACGCACCCATCACCCAGCCTCCCCTACAGGTGACACCTTTCATAGCTATCATGCGACGTCAAGAGCAGACAATGAATTGGCACAAGTTACCAGAGCGCAGACCTTACTCTGATTTCACCAGTGTTTGCAGGTCGTCGTTTTTGTATGTCTAATTCCATGGCATTTTGTCACATGTGTCAATTTGTGACATTGCCATCAGAAAGGAACTCCCCTGTGCCCCGTCATTTATAGTCAACCTCCTTCCTCCCTCCCCCTTCCCTCACCCTTGGAAACTACCTCTCTGTTCTCCATCTCTGTGATTTTTACAATACAAATGGTACATAACATCAAGAATGTTACCTAAGTGGAACCATTAAGTATAAGACTTTGTGAGACTAGCTTTCTTCACCAGTGCTATGATCTGAATATTGTGCTCATCTCCACCATATTCTTATGTTGAAATCCTATCCCCTAAAGATGATGGTGTTAGGAAATGGTTAGGAGGTGCTTAGATTGTATGGGTGGACCTCTTGTGAATGGAATTTGTACTTTTATAAAAGAGATCCCACCGAAATCCCTGGCCCCTTCCTTCATGAGAAGATATAACAAGAAGGTATAGGCAATCAACCAGGAAAGGGATCTTCACCAGCATGAGACAATGCTGGCACCTTGATCCTGTACTTCCCAGATTCTCTAACTGTGATAAGTAAGCTTCTGTTGTTTATAAGCTACTTAGTCTATGGTATTTTGTTATAGGAGGCCAAATGGATTAAGACACTCAACATAACACCCTTAAAATCCATCCAAACTGTTGTGTGTATCAATGGTTTATTCATTTTTATTGCTGACTAGTATTCCACTGGATTGAATGTACCATAACGTGTTCAACCATTCACTTGATGAAGGACATTTGGGTTGTTTCCAGTTTGGGGCTACGACTGATAAAGTTTCCAAGAATATTCATGTATATGTTTTTATGTAAACATAAGTTTTCCTTTCTCTAAGATGCCCAGTTGTATGATAAGCATATGTTGAATTTTAAGAAACTGCCATACTCCTTTCTAGACAGTTGTATGATTTTACATTTCCACCAGCAATTATGAAAGATCCTGTATCTCTGCATTTTTCCCAGAATTCGGTATGATGAGTCACTTTTCATCTTAGTCATTCTAATGTATCTTCTCGTGATTTCATTTTGCATTTCCCTAATGGCTAGCGATATAGAACAACTTTTCATGTACTTATTTGCCATCCATTTGTCTTCTGTGATGAAACTTCTGTTCAAGTCTTCTATCCATTTTCTGATTGCACTGTTTTTTTTATTTTTTAAGAAAGAGAGAGAAAGTGTATGCATATGCAAGCAAGGGGATGGAAGGGTGGAGGGCAAGGGAGAGAGAGAATCTTAAACTGACTCCATGCCCAGTATGGAGTCTGATGCAGAACTAGATCCCATGACCCCAAGATCATGACCTTCAGCCAAAATCAAGAGTCCCCTGCTTAACTGACTCAGTCCCCCAAGTGCCCTTGGACTGTTTGCTTTCTTACTGTTGAATTTGGAGAGTTCTTTGTATATTCTGGATATATGAGTCTTTTGTTGTACATATGATTTCCAAATTTTCTCCCCCAGTCATTGGCTCGTCTTTTCCTTCTCATAGCAGGAGTTTCTGCAAAGCAAAAGTTTTTCATTCGATGAAGTCCACTGTGTCCATTTTTTTCTTTTGTAGGTCCTGCTTTTGATATCATATAGGGACTAAAGTTTTCTTCAGTGGATTTAAAGGCTGCCATTAGTGATAATAAATACCATGTATTATGCACTTAAAGTTGGGAACTGTGTTAAGCCCTTTATAAGCATCATCTAATTTCATCTTTACCTTAGCCCTGTGAAGTCCATACAGTTAGCTGCATTTTGACAAATGAGATACCTGCATCTTAGTTAAGTCACTCACTTGGTAAAGCTTACAGAGTAAGTAGTCGAGACTCGCTTCAAACCTGACTCCAAAGTACACCGTATAATCAAATTAGAATTAAATATTGGAGAATGTTAATTGAGATAGGATTTCCTCAAGACTTGGAGTGGGACACAGGAGGTGGGAAAGACTGGACTTAACCCATGCAGCAAGAAGGTACAAAGGAGGAGCCGCGCCTAGTGAGCACCAGTAACAAAGGGCAAGTCAGCACTGACCTGAGGTAGGAACCACCAATGATATCCCAAATTTGATCTGTCATTTTAGCCTATGAGGATGAGCACATTTGTCCTTTCCACCTACATAGGTTTTGCCTCCCAGCAGATATAAGAAAATGGTCTTGCCCAGCATGAATGAGGAGAATGGAATCCTTTCCCCTCTGTCTTGAACTTGGTCTGAACTGATGACCCTGAAGGAGTTCCCTGTGGAATGTAAGAGGTTTCTCTGGAAGTTGTCTGCATATTTTGGTTAAAAGGTTGAGTGAGGAGTTAGTATCAGGGATGGGGCAGGAGGGAGAAGGCAGCCAGGATAAGCCAGATAAAGCACTGCTGCTGAACCAAGTAATCACAAAGTGACTTGGCTCTAAGCCAATAAACTGCAGCTTCTGTATGGATTTTATTGAGGTGGGTAGAAAGCTCTTATACCAACTCAGAGGTGTGAAATTAGCCACCCTATCCTCACCCTAAGGGATATGAGTAGGCAGCCGGCTGACAAGTAAGATGGTCTTGACAGAACAGTGGTTCTCAAAGTGCAGTCCCAGGACTGGCAGCATTAGCCTCACATGGAAGCTCATTACAAGTGCAAGTTTGGGGCACCTGGGTGGCTCAGTTGGTTAAGCAACTGCTTTCAGCTCAGGTCATGGTCCCGGAGACCCGGGATCGAGTCCCACATCTGGCTCCCTGCTCGGCGGGAGGCCTGCTTCTCCCTCTCTCACTCCCTCTGCTTGTGTTCCCTCTCTCGCTGTGTTTCTCTCTGTCAAATAAATAAATAAAAATCTTTAAAAAGGGGCACCTGGGTGGCTCAGTTGGTTAAGCAACTGCCTCCGGCTCAGGTCATGGTTCCGGAGACCCGGGATCGAGTCCCACATCTGGCTCCCTGCTCCGCGGGAGGCCTGCTTCTCCCTCTCTCACTCCCTCTGCTTGTGTCCCTTCTCTGGCTGTGTTTCTCTCTGTCAAATAAATAAAATCTTAAAAAAAAATCTTTAAAAAAAAAAAGAAATGCAAGTTCCCAGACCCCACCCCAAGCTACTGATTCCAAAATTCTGGGGGTGGCCCCAGCAATGTGTGTGTTTAAAAGTCCTCCAGGCATGGGGCGCCTGGGTGGCTCAGTTGGTTAAGCAACTGCTTTCGGCTCAGGTCATGATCCTGGAGACCCGGGATTGAGTCCCATATCAGGCTCCCTGCTCGGCGGGAAGCCTGCTTCTCCCTCTCTCAGTCCCTCTGCTTGTGTTCCCTCTCTAGCTGTGTTTCACTCTGTCAAATAAATAAATAAAATCTTTAAAAATAAATAAATAAAAAAAATAAAAGTCCTCCAGGCAATTTGATACAGGATAAAGTCTGAGAACCCCTGCCACAGAAGATTCATAATGCATATCAGAACTAGGTTCAGCTGTACATAAAACATAAAACTTGGGGTGTCTGCATGGCTCAGTTGGCTAAGTGTTGGACTCTCAGTTTAGGCTCATGTCACCAGCTCAGGGTCTTGAGAGCAATCCCGGCATTGGGCTCTGCGCTAAACGTGGACCCCTGCCTAAGATTCTCTCTCGCTCCTTCTCTTCTGCCCCTCCCCACGCACACGCTCTCCCTCCTTAATGACCACACACAACAACAACAACAAAACCTGTAAAACTAAAACTCTTAGTGGCAAAAGACACCAGATTTATTTTTTATGTACAAGTCTGAAGGCAGTCCATCAGGACGGTGTGGCACTACCACCAAGTTATGAGAAACCTAAGCTCCGTTTTTCCGTTTTGCCACCCTCGGCACTGCTTTTTATGCTCAAGGCTGTTTCACAGGCCAAGATGACCAGACAAACTCCAGCTCTCATATCTCACATTCAAAGGAGCAGAAGGGAACGAGAGAGAAAAGACAAAAGGCGATCCCTCCCCAATGAGTCCATGACCTTTAAGCAGAAATCCCATGTGACATTTCTGTCTACAGTTCATTGTCCAGAACTTAGTTACATGGCCACAACTCTCCGCAGAGGAGGCTGGGAAATGTGGCCTTGCACTGGATTCAGGGCAGTGTTTGAAGATCTTGATTGCAAGGAGGGTTCTGTCCTAAGGAAGAAGGCTCTCCAGGAGCCTCTGCCCCAGACCCCTAACTTGCAACTGGGAGAATGCTAGAAGCTTAGAAAACATCTTGGAATCAGCCAATTCTTTACATTTCTACATGAATATCTTCAAGGCAATATTTTGGCCTTTTGATACAAAGTCCCTGGTCATAGTTAATAAATGTTAGGATCTTCAAATATGTCGAATGAGAGAGGTTGTTGGTAATGTCTTATCACACAACTTACCTTTCACAAGATGTCAGCCCAGCATTCTAATAAAGTTTCAGGACAAATCCTTATTTTGATCATCATAGAAGCAAGTGACTGGCTTCCCCCAAAGAGAAGTTCTTCAAATGGGCTTTTCTAAACTATTTTTTACCAAAGAAAATCCCAGCCCTCGCTCAGGAAAATGGACAATGACTTAGCTTTATTGGTTCCCAGCCCCAAGTTCTGCACAGAACATGGTCCCTAAGTTTTGCTCGCCCCAGAATGGGGGGTGAAAAGTGGAAGCCCAGCCAAAACAGGTGAGGTACATGGAAAAATCAGTGACCAGCAACATCTCACAAGTTCTCAAATTTCCGGTATGTCTTCAAACTTGTTAAAAATGCAAATTGCCAAGTCCTAAGGCAAAAGATTCTAATGCTACTGAACAGAAATAGGATCCATGAATCTGCGGGTTTATTTCAAGTACCCCAGCTGATTCAGACGGACCTTTGACAAACTCTAAATATCCAACAAGTCCCCAAATGCACATGAGACTATAGCAGGCAACATGCGGAACAAATTCATTCAAAAGCTGACGCTTGCATCTTCCCCAACATACAGCAAAGTTAAAACATCTGCTTGATTTGATGAAAAAGATCAGATCAGCTGTTTGATAGCAGCTTCCAGTAACTTCAGTCAAAGCGGGTGAGTTGGGAGATTCTCGGTGCGGTGAGCCTACCATTAACCACAGCAAAGACACCACTGATCCTGGGAGACAAGGGCTGCCCCAAATACCAACAGGGGTCCTTTGGTAACCTGGGCCCTGTTGCTTTTAGTCTTAGATGACAATGAAGTTTCTCTCCAGCTCTAATGCATTCCAACTGTACTTGGAGGTCTTTAGAGAAGGGCACAAGCACTGTATCCCGAGGACCTTGCAACTCCGAGCAACAGCAAGAGGTCGAGTCTGGATATCCGAAAGGAATCATGGGGAGGAGGGGAAGGGAGAGAAGGGGAAGAAAGGCACATTGGGCACCAAGCTGCTAACTCCTCAAAAACCAGTGCACGAGGCGCACACGCTCGCCCACGTGCAAGCCCTCATTGTTCTTCAGCTACCACCTACCTCGATCGGCTGCCGTTAAGCCCTGCCGTGCTGACATGAGTCAGAAAAGTATATGCTCTAGTCTAGCCAAGATTAGGAGGTTCGCTTTGTATTACAGCAGCTCACAACTAGGGCTTCACTGCAGGGAAAATAACGGAGAAGGGGAAAACACCCCACCCTGCTCCCTTCAGGCGGCGGTTAAGGCAGGAGCTGTGCTCCATCTACTGGTCTATTGCGGACGCAGCCGCATAGAGGGGTGAAGGCTAGGAAACAGTAAAGGCACACATTTTTAAATGGATTCTGGCTCTTTGGGTAAAAAAAAAAGGAGGAGGGGCTTTTCTTTTTCAAAACCAAGAAAGAAGGAACAAAGAAAGAAAACCACGAAATTTCCAAAGACAGAACCAATAAAGGAAAAGGAGACACATTAGAGACGTAATGGAAGGAGCCGTGTTAAAAAAAAAAAAGTGCCAAAATGTAAAAAAGAAAAACCTTGAAGAAACCAGCTATTTGGTTATCATTGCAGAACAGAGGCTTCAAGAAAATCTCTCACATTATTTGGAAATAACATACTATGTGCCATGTTTTAGACCTTTCGTTGAAATTATAAAAAGAAAATATTCTGTAGGATTCTATCCACATGGACACAATGGACTTGAGGAAGGCGCAGTCTTAACATAGAATCGTTATACATTTTGTCATTGTCTGGGGACACACAGACGATTGTGCTGACACTGGAAGTTCTCAGCAATCTGGAAAAGACTAGAGGGGTTGAGGCATGACCAGCCCTTCTGTGCCTCTTGTGCATATCATTTGGTCTCTAATGACAACAGCTGTTGCCTCTGAGGCCAGTCATGATTTTTAGACTTCTGAAAAATCTGATACCTTCATCTCCCCCGCTCCCGCCCTGCAACGGAGCTATGTGCTTTCTGAGGTGCTATGAATATTTGACCATCATATCTCACTTATGGGCATTGACAGTGCCCATCTGCAGAGCATTCTAGAGATGATTTTTCCACTTCACGAAGACTTCCCTTATCATTGGGTCCTACAGCCTGTCAGGATGAAGAGACCAGAAAAAAACCATTTACTGAGCAGCTACCAGGCACCAGGCTCACTGTTTCTTAGGGTATTCATTACATCTTCTCCCCAGCCCTCTGCACATGCCAAGACAAAGTCTCCGAGAAATTAAATAATTGTCCCAATGCTATTAACTCGTGGATCTGGAAAGCAGACCAAAGGAAGTGTAAGTGCAGGCTCTCCGCCATAGTGTAAAAATGTACCATGTCAGGAACACCCGGGATCCTCCCATAAGCCAGTGTTTCTCCACCTAGATGCTGCATCAGAGCTTCCCGGAGTTACCTGTTTCAAGCATAGGTTCCTGGCTGTCAGCAGACTTCACTAAACCAGAACCCCAGGGGCGGCCCTGGAATCTGAACTTAAACAGTGCCAGGAAATGACTCAGCTTCTCATTACTTTTGGGAACCCTGTGATACCAGAAACAAGAGAAAAAAAAGGCTGAGATCCCAAGGGCATGCTTTCAGAGCTAGAGTATAAGAGAGGTCCTCTTTCATGTAGTTCAGGTTGCTGTGGTGTGGGGCAAGAATGCTATTGTTCGTTATCTGGTTAAGGTGTTTCAATTCTCTGAGCCAGTTTACTCATCTGCAAAATGGGAATCATAGTTTCCGTCTGACATGGTTGGAGTGAGGATAACGCATGTGAGAAGACTTGGCAAACATTAAATAGCTCTGCAGTAGATTGTAAAAATGGCCAAAATAAGACCCCAGCCCCTCTATCCACACCCTTGCAATATTAATGTTGTAGCCCTTCCCATCAAGATGTGACCCATTCCTTGAATCTGGGTCCTGTGATTTGGTTCTTGCCAGTGGGACCCTAGCCAACATGATTCAGGCAGAGGCTTAAAAAATCCTGGCATATTGAGGTTTGCCCTATTGCTATGCTTGGGACCCTAAGGCCACCACGTGACTGAGTCTCAACTAGCCTTCCGGGAAGTAAGAGACCACATGAAGAAGGACCACAGTCAGCCAGCTGCCAGCCAATAGCCAGTCTATGGCAGGACACAGAAGTGAGGCTCTTCTGGTTCACCCTCCCCCCACCTGCTGACTTTCCAGCTCACTGGAGTTACATGAAGAAAACCAGCAGATATCACTAGAGCCAGCCTAGACCAGAAAAACTCTAGCTCTATGCACAGGCTACTAGTTGGGTTGCTTAGTGTTTTGAGCACCAGTTCTGTGGTTTTCCAAGAAGGGCATGACACAGATGATCGGACATTACTGTGCAAATTTTCAGGCAAGCTCTTTCGTCACAGGGGTACAGTGCACACCAGGAACTCTTGCACAGTCTCTCTCTGAACCAAAGCACACTCGGGAAGGAGCAAGGGGCTGAGATGAAAGAACCCCAACTCCCTCTTGGTGTTTTGAGAAAGGCAGTTCTGCAGCCTCATGCAGAAGGACACATTACCTAATTCTCCTCCAAGCTGATCGTCCCTAAGACTCTCCTAACTTCACAAATGCATGCGGAATCTGCCGCATACCTTCCCATGTGCACTCCTTCAACAGCCTGCTGCGGGCAGCAAGATAAATGGCTTCATCAAAGGCAGCCATGGAAGCTTGTGACCTGTTGAGGCAGAAAAGCTTCCTGGGGGATCAGAAATATCCTAATGTCTAAATCAAGCATCCTTACTGCCACATGAAGCGTTACTGTGCAGAATATATTAAATAAGCCTGTAACGGTGAACAGGACAGGAATTGCACTACCCAGACTCACCCTGGGAGTCTTTATACTATGATTAAATTCCTTTGATAGGCATTTTCAAAGTGTGTTGTTCCTCTTGCTAAACATGTTTGGCAAGAGAAGACTTGTCATCTGTAAACATGATCGGAAAAGCCTCGTCCGGTGGAACAAGGTGCAAGGGTTTTCTATCAAATTCATATTCTGCAACCTGAAAAGTAAGTATGAAACTGAGAATTTTTAAAACCCTCTTTTCCTTCCCCCAAGAGATTTAGACATCGTGCGATGAATAAATACAGTCGTTTTAGCATTCATTTGACACGGCAAAGTGCA
Organism: Spilogale gracilis; assembly: GCA_004023965.1. Lineage (NCBI taxonomy): Eukaryota > Metazoa > Chordata > Mammalia > Carnivora > Mephitidae > Spilogale > Spilogale gracilis. Next base: position 27,225 of record PITA01009647.1, on the reverse strand, counting down.
GCTCGCTCTGGGAGTAAGTGACTGTTTCCAAGGCTGATGTATTGTATTCAAATCACATACTCATTCTGCATCCCCCCAACACACACACACACACACACACACACACACACATGCGCGCGTGCACATGTGCACGCACACACTTCAGTAGATGGTTATGGTGTTACTCTTGGTTGAGGATAACCATATCACCCGTTTTCTTAAATCCTTCTCCAGACTGTATTGAATCAGGGAAACATCTCCGAACACCACTGAGTAACCCAAAATAAGTCTCAGGCTCCTTCTGCTTTTTATACACAAGCTTGAATGTGTTCATTTGCATTGAAGAATTTCAAATGCCTTTTTTGAAAGCCTGACAGATTTTTGTGGCTGTCATTTGGAATTTCAAGCTTCATTCAAGAAATCAAAATTAGTTCAAATAAATGATCGCCATTCAATCCATTAATATGAGTTCTAGAACCAGGATCTAACTGAAGTTTTTCTCATACCAAACACAATACCAGTGAACTATAGTTGGTTAACAATAAGCTTTTATTTGGCTAGTAAATAATGAAAAGTAACTGAAGGCACACTGGAAATTCCTAGGAGCTGGATACAGTCCTTGGCTGAAAGTGGTCCAGGCACCAAATAATGAAGGAAATGAATAACCAGTAGAGAAAAAAGGAAACCACCACATGAACACAACCAGAGAAGAGAGAAGCGTGCAGATGGTAACTGAAGGCACGAGCATGCATGAGCTCTCCCCAGGATGTTCACAGAGTAACAATGGAAGACATCCAAGAACTGTACTCCAAGGATCACCAATGCTAAAAGTACAGGCTGATCAGGAGACTGAGAAGAAGTGGCCAGAAAGGTAGGAGGAAAAGCTGGAGTGGTTTGTATCACCAAGCTCAAGGAAAGGAGTGTTTCAACACAAGGAGGATGCCAAGAGAGCAAGGTAGAACTGGGGACAAGGGAGTTCATTGGGTTTACCAACAAGAGAAATTCCTGGTGATTTTGGTCAGAGCAGTTTTCATGGTGTGGTGAGGACAGAAGGGAGACAGACTGTAGTGGACTCAAGAGGCTATGGTAAGTAGGAAATGAAGACATCAAGGGTGGACTTTAGGTACTTTCCTAACTTTAGAAAAGTTAACCTTGAAAAATGTGGGAGGGGATGGGAAAAAGGAAGAGGATAGAGAACATGGAATGAGAAAGGCTTATAGGTGTAGAAAGGCTTGGGGTGCCTGGCTGGCTCAGTCCACATTGCGTGCAACTCTTCATCATCACATTGTAAGTTTGAGTCCCATGTTGGATGTAGAGATTAGTTAAAAATAAAAAAAAAATCTTAAAAAAAAGAGTAGTTTACATACTGATAGCAAGGAGTGGCATCTCTTCCATCCTTACAGGAGAGAGTAAGAGAAGGGTGAAGTTAGATATTTGTAAGTCTGGCAGGCAGAACTTTTGTGTGTTCCTACCAGCTGAATTTTTTTTCTCAGTGGCCTAGGCACCAAGATACCTCTGCAGAGACTGAAGTGGTGGGTAAGAGGCCAGAGATAAGGTAAACATGAAGAAGCTTCCAAATAGTCACTGTGGAGACTGAGGAGGACTGAGGTGAGACATGGAGGGACTTCAAGGGGGCATGGAGGGTGGTCTTGGGGGAACATAGACATCATGGATTTATGGTTGTACCGGTGGTGTGATTTTCCCCAGAAGTACTCAACTGTCTAGACGTAAACAAAAAGGAGAAGTTGGGTCCATCTAAGAATAGGATTTTGGCACATGGATTTGAAAGAAGGGACAGAACAAAAATGTTAAGAATCCTGGCAAGAGAGAGGTTGGAGTGACAGACCACAGATACAAGCTAAACAGAAAAGGGAAGCTAGGAGGAGCTAATATTATGTAGGGAGAAATTAGTGGGTCAAGTGAGTTTAGCTCCTCAAGGCTGAGCGAAAGCCATGGTGTGAGCAACTGAGTGGGGGGGGGATACACTGAGGAGACTGTGGTCATGGACTATGCGGACTATGTGAACATCAGACATCAGAAGGGGTGTAATTCTAAGAGTGACTAGTTCTAGTATAAGACCATGGAATGCAGGAGTGCAGGGGAAGGAAGCCCAAGGTCACAGGAGAAGAGAAGATGCACACCTTGAAAACGTAGGGGTGGTTTGTTATCTCCACAGGCCACGAAGTTGATGGGACTATGGCCAGATGGGGGTGGAGAAGGAACAACAGAGGGTCTCTGACGGAGGGCGAGTGACCAGCCAGTGGCAGCTGACAGAGATGAGGAGATTTAGAGGGCGGCAGAGTTACCTCATGTGGGTATCCAAAGCCCAGGGGGTAGAAAGTGGCCTGAAAGAAGCACAAAAAGCCAGGTTAGGACCTGCCCCACCTTTCAGCCTTGATACCCTGGGAATGAGGGATGGACCTTCTCTGCTTGAGAGACCCACAGGGGACAGGGCTTCAGTTGGGACCAAGGGCGAATGAGCAAGGTTGTGGGCGAGTGGACCATGGGATAGGAGCCGCAAGCTGCCCAGTAGAAAAGGGGTAGCGTGAGGGGACAGGAAAGATAACTGGAAGGATTCACACATGGGGGAAAACACTGGCATGGAGGATTTGGCTGTCTACAAAATTTGCAAAGAATTTACCCCAACTTTCTCTGGTGGCTTGGAGAAGCAGTAGGGGCCAGCTCTAAGGTTACAGGGGAGTTGCATTCCCTTTGAAGCACATGAAATTGCTACTATTCACTATTTTTTTAAAGATTTATTTATTTATTTGACAGAGAGAGCGATCACAAATAGGTAGAGAGGCAGGCAGAGAAAGAGGGGGAAGCAGGCTCCCCGCCGAGCAGAGAGCCCGACATGGGATTCGATCCCAGGACCCTGAGATCATGACCTGAGCTGAAGGCAGAGGCTTAACCCTCTGAGCCACCCAGGCGCCCTACTATTCACTATTTTTGCTCTACCCAAAAGGGTAATGTTGCAGGTTCAACTGCAGAGGACCTGCGTACTGCAGGGAATGATGCCTTTAGCAGCAACCTGGCCTGAACATGCACTACTTCCTGCTCATGTGAGATCTCAGCAGTGTGGCTACAAGAGGAGGTGGTGCATGGGTGCCTGGGTGGCTCTGTCGTTAAATGTCTGCTTTTGGCTCAGGTCATGATGGGATTGAGCCCTAATTAGGCTTCCTGCTCAGCAGAAAGTCTGCTTATCCCTCTCTCACTCCCCCTGCTTGTGTTCCCTGTCTAGCTGTGTTTCTCTCTGTCAAACAAACAAAATCTTAAAAAAAAAGAATTAAAAAAAAGAAAGAGAAGGTAGTACGTGAAAGCAAGGCCCACTCCCCAGGGACGGACCTCAGACTGCCTCTGGACCACCTGGGGCCCAGAGGTGAGAGCAGGAAGCAGGCTGTGGGGTGAGCGGGGAGTCTGAACTCCAGGGCTGTGTGAGATCTGAGGACAGAGGTAGGGGAAGTGAGTGCAGGTCTGAGTAGGAACAAAGAACCCAAAGGTGACAGGTGGCTGGAGGGGATGAGCTCAGAAGAAGAAAAGCAAAGGAGAAACAAAGTTAAAACTTCAGAAAGTGCCTTGTATCAGAAACAGCATCTTCTTTTCCCTAGGAAAGCAAGGGCTGCCTCCTCCCCAACCAATTATAGTGGTGGAGAGGGAAGGCATGGTGCACAGTAAGGAGACAAAAATGACAGGAAAGCACTTTGCAAAACTAAAGAGCTATATAAAGTCCCAATAATAATAAATCACCTTCCCCGAGGTATGAAAACCTTAAAATAACCTGAAAAATTGAAACGTGGAGAAGCAGAAGGCATCAGTGAGTTTCCAGAAGGTTTGTATGCTTGCTTGAAATTCTTCCCCCTCAACAACTCCAGTCAGGTTCTTTAGGAGCAGATCTCAATCAGGTTTTCTGGTAAATATGAGTCTAACCCCTGTTTAAACCTATCCCCCACCCTTCCTCCACCCGCAGGCCCATTGGGGCGAACACAGACTGGGGGGAGGGGCTCTTTTCTGAATTTGACATCTGCCTTCCTGAATACTCCTGCATCTGTTTTGTGAAGGTTTTCTTGTCTACCTTTTTGTTACATAAAAAGAAAGAGATTGAAAAAAATCATCTTCACGTCTGGAAAAGAAAAGAGAAAGAAGAGAGAAGAGAAGAGAAGAGAAGAGAAGAGAAGAGAAGAGAAGAGAAGAGAAGAGAAGAGAAGAGAATTGAGAAGAGAATTAAGAAGAGAAAAGAGAAGAGAAGAGAAGAGAAGAGAAAAGAAAAGAAAAGAAAAGAAAAGAAAAGAAAAGAAAAGAAAAGAAAAGAAAAGAAAAGAAAAATAGGTCTTTCTGAATCCCCAGTGCTGGAGCTCTGTTCTTTATATATCTACTTGTTCCATTGTTAAATAAACGCACATATTTAAGGGTGACACATTCTAACTAATACCTTGTCAGGCCCATGTGCCTTGCTAAAAATGGACCTTGGTGACTACTGTTTCCTTTTTTTTAAAGAAATAATTTGATTATTTTTATTCTGCTTCTCTCTACCACCACTCACCAGGAAATGGTTATCTTTGCACAAAAACCATTTTTAAACAAGCCGAGAGCTGCAACATGTACAGACAGAACATTTTCTTAAGCACATCTGTATAAGTCATACACACATACTCACTGCCTTGTGAAAATTAGCTTTAAATTTGGAGTCAATTCTCTTCTTCAGGAAAACTGTTTTCTGTTCAACCTCTTACAATATTATGTTCATCCCTGCATCTTTGTGCAGACCTGAATATCTCTCAGAAAAAGGATAATTTAATAAAAGCGGGTGGTATGAATCACCCAGGGACAATTTGAATTATTATCTGTAGATAATTCATTATGCACATATTTCTAGTGAGATTCTTAAATCAGCAGGGCTTCTTAATCAGAGACTTTCAAATTTTCTCTGTAATAACTGGAGACTTGACCCATAAATCAGCAAATAGGCCAGCAGGCTCGCCACATGCTTCACATTTCTTCTTGGGAGAAAAAGACACTTAATTATCCTAAGGTCACAGAAGAAGGGAAAAATGGGCATTAAAGTTGTTAGGGGTTTTATAGCAAAGTATAACTAATTTCAGTATTGTCTTAAAAGTGAGCTCGTGAAAAGAAGCCAAGGAAAACGTTTGAAATAACTGAGGTGTTTTATGCAGAGAAAGATATTTTCAATGTTTACAGAACAATCTTCCCAGCCAACCCCACCTGCCTCCCATTTCCACTAAGATGACTGTCCTGAATTTGAATACTTTTTTCATGTTACCTGTTCTGCAAATGAAATCTTTAATATGGAAGACACGGGAATGTAGGACTTATTTTAATCCCTATATGGAATGTTAATAAAGGGATCGAGTTTATCCTTTATTTCTAGTATCTTACCTTACCCCAACTTTACTAGACCTTCTTGGTTATGACTCTGCCCTCCTATTCTTCAGGTCTTATTTCTTCCACCCCCACCCCACAGTAGCTGCTTTCCATGAAGGACACCATAGTGATCTCACAGTGCACTGTGAAGCTGATGAGGAACTCTATGGGACATAGCCCCAGAAGACTTGGGTTCAAGTTCTAATGCCCATTAGCACCAGATGGGGGACACCATCAGTGGGATGCCCAGATACCCTTCTCTTGACTGCTTCACTCATCCTTTGGCTGCTGTCAGTATAGGCAGCTAACTGCTCAGAGCTGTCTTCTCTCGGAAATTGCTCTCAGACCAATGGGAGTCCCTTCTAGTAGGACATTTAGGCCCTCTCCACTGCCAGGAGCAGCCATTAGCCAATGAGTGATTGACGCAATAGTACAAAAGGCCAACCATCTCCAGGGAGGACCAGTTCCCTAGGGGTTTTTGTGCCCCGGAGCTCCTGTGGGATCAGGTAGAAATCAGCCTCACATCCTTGCTTGGCTCTCTTCCGCTGCCCTCTCCCGCCTCCGCTTGCCCCATGGAAGAGTGCTTGCTCAGTGAGCCGCCTGAACAAGAACCTCTGCTTCAAGCTGTGCTCTGGAAGCCGACCATGGGTGCACTGGGACCCTGGACTCTCACTTCACATGTCTGGTAGCAGTTCCCTCACATGTGAAATGACAACACACACCCCACAGGCCCGCTGCATGTGTTAAATGAGAAAACCTGGGTAAACAAAACAAAACAAAACAAAACCCTTCTCACTTGAAGTTGCTATTCAAATTTAAAGGATTATTTTGACCTCATGTAAATATCAGACTATGTGTACATTGCCTCTCCCACAGCTGGAGTGAAACAGCTGGAGTGAAGGGCAGTGGACCTTATTCAAATAGCTTCCTCCCTTGACCTCTGGTTTCCCCCTTCCTTCCCTAGGTCTCCGTTGCTGACTCCTAACCCTCTGGCCAGCCTCCACATTTGGGCAGTCCCTGCAGCCAGGGAGAAATACAGGCCACCTCCTTCAGGTCCAAGTACAAGCTGCGGTTCTCCATATACTGAAGACTCCCAGCCCTGCCCTTGATCTCCAGTTCTGACAGCTCTGTAGAACATCAGACTCACAATTCTCATGTCTATTTGACAACTCCATGTGGCCATGGGACAGACATCGGACTTAACATGGCCAAAGTATGACTCCTGATTCCCCAGCTGTCGGTCAAGTTCCCCGCTGCAACCCACCTTCCCCATCTCCCTAAACAGCTGCCTTCCAGAGAAGGTCAAGTCAGAACTCTAGGAACCATGCTTGATTCCTTTTATTCTTTCACCCTTTGTATCCAATCCATTGGGAAGCTCTGCCGACTCTTCCTCCAAATTCCATTTCTTTCCATCTTCACTACCACTGACACAATCGAAGTCACCATCATCTTACTTGAACCACTGCACCCTGACAAATCCTCTCTCTTATAAAATATCAAGATTCTGTCACAGACTTGTTTAAAACCTTCAGATGGCTTCCCACCATTCTTAGAGCAAGCTCCCTCTGTCTCTGTCTCGATTTCCTTCCCCCTTCTCTTTCTCTCTTTCCCTTTCCTTTCCCTCCATCCCCCACCTAATACACCTGTGCACGCATGCGAGTGCGCATGCACACACACACACGCACACTATACTACAACCACATTGCTTTCTTCTTATACTTTACAGATACCAAAATCATTCTTGACTCAGGGTCTTTGCATTTTCTCTGTCTTCAGCCAGGAGTGTCCTTCCCCAAGCTTCCATGACTGTACCTTTTGGTCATTCAAAGTTTCTTTTACTCTTCCAATTTAAATGAGTTACCCAGGAATACTCTGTCACATCACTCTATTTTAATTTTCTGGAAATCATTTCTCACTCACTCTTTCTTGTTTACTTGTCAATTTGTGCATTATTCATCTTCCTTCCTACTCTTAAGTTCCAAGAGAGCAGAGTTGTTTATTTTGTTCACAGCTATATCCCAGGGGCCTGAACCAGTGCCTGTTACATAGCAAATAGTCACTAAATACAGCTTGTAGCTGACTAGATTCATGGACGAAGGAATGAATGAATAAATGGAGCACTGGACTCAAGTTTGGGTTCTAGCTCAGCTATACCATTTGCTAGCCGTGACATCCTCGACAAGCTAATTGAGCATTTCAAGGGCATTTTGGATGGTGCTTTTTTGGATGGTGCTGAGGGGAAACAGGTAACTGAGGTTTTAACCTCTACTGTGCAGTGGGACCTTAAAACCTCTTCCTCCTGACCCCTAGATTCACTCCACAGTAATATGGTAAAAGCCCAAGCATGGGGTAAAGTGCTCAGTTGTTCTGCTTTGCCCACGACTTCAGCTTTGTGGGCAGATGAGACTTTCAGTGCTAAAACTTAGATAGTCCTTGGCAAAGTGGCGCAGTCTGTCACCTGTGAGTACAACACCTTCTATGAGTAGAACACCTTCAGCTCCAGGCCATGGAGTGCCAGCCCCATGGAGGAAGCTCAGTAAGGAAGGCAGTGTCTGAGGGGCAAGAGGGGTTGCTGAGGAGCCTCACGGGGTGTGGTGAGAATAGGAAACATTCTTGGACAGGTTTTGATCCTGTAGAGTTTTACTGTTGTTGTTATTGTTGTTCTACTTTTTAGTTTGGAAAAGTTTCAGCTAGAGAAATCAACAAGAAGAGTAAAAAGAACTTGCTTTATTATTTTCTCCCTTTGTTTTTTTTCTGGACTATTTGAGAGCAGACTACATCTTTAGGCTTCTTAGCCCTTTAATATTTCGATGTATATATCCTTAGAACAAGGATATAATTCTTATGTTACCACAATTCAAATTTAGGAAGTTTAACATTGACACAATACCTTTGTTTAATCAACAGTCGGTGGTCAAAACAAATCAATTGTCCCCAAAAAACATTCATTCCAGGATGAAGTCACGATCACATACTGCATTTAGTTTTCATCTGCTTTAGTCTCCTATTCTTAGTCTTTTGTGGTAGTGACATTTCTGTAGAGAACGTGACAATTATTTTATAGAATGCCCTTCAGCGCGTGCCGGGATGGTTCAGCTGGTTAAGTATCTGTCTTCGCTCAGGTTCTGGGATCAAGCCCTGAGTTCTGCTTCCTGTTCAGTGGGGAGTCTGCTTCTCCCTCCCCCTGCCCTCCAACCCAATTGTGAGCTTAGCTCCTTATCACTGATCAACCATGAGCTCCCACAATCGTCAGTTGCATGCCCAGGAGTGGGAGGCCTCCGTCAGCCGCCTGGTCAACATGCATCTGCGGGCCCCTTACACCTACCTCTTTCCAGGCTTTTATTTCCACCAGGACGATGTGGCTCTGGAAGGTGTGGGACATTTTTTGGCGAGTGGGCTGAGGAGAAGCCCCAGGGCACCCAGAGTCTCCCGAAGATGCAACACCAGCCCGGAGGTGGCGTCCTCTTCCAGGACGTGCTGAAGCCGTCCCCAGAGGGGAGTGTAGTAAAACTGTGGATGCCACGGGAGCCGCCCCAGTTCTGGAGAAGAACCTGGACCAGGCCCATTTGGGTCTGCATGCCCTGGGTTCCACCAGCACAGACCCCCAGCTTTATGAGTTCCGGGAGAACCACTTCCTGGAGGAGGAGGAGGGGAAACTCATCAAGAAGATGGAAACCACCTGACTAATGTCCACAGGCTGGGTGAGTATCTCTTGGAAAGGCTCGCCCTCGAGCACCACGAGGAGCCTCGGAAGCCCAGAAGTCTTCGAGGGGCCCCTCTGGCATCACGCTGGTGCCACGGCTTGTGCCCTGAGCCCCTCCCTGAAGCCACGAGGCAGCTTTTCAACCACCCTGGAGCCCTCTCCCAAGCCGTGGACCAAATGGAAACAATAAAGCTTTTCTACAGAAAAAAAAAAATGTCCCTCGGTTGAGATCTTCCCTACTTTTAGAAGGGGAATAATAACATCTGCCACACAGGATTAAAAAAGATTCATTCCTGATTTTAAAGAATAAATAAGATAGAATTTGAGAGAAAAAAAAAACTAAAAAAGTCTATGCTAATATAAATCAATGTTTACATTCTTGATAATGGTATTTAGTATCAAGGTTGAACTTGAGAAGCAAGTGACCTGAGACCTACTGAATCAAAAATTCAGAGGGTGGGGCCGACATCTCTATTTTATCAAGTCTTCCAGGTGATTCCAGCAGGCCAAAGTTTGAGAACCACTGTTATCATGGATTAAATGGTGTGATGTATGCAACTAACTGGCACAATGCCAAGCAGTCACATCATAGAGTAACTGTACGGTAAGTATTAGCTCCCTCCTCTGCCTTCCCCACTGCCTACAGCTCACCCAACACACAGAAGTGTGGATGCATGCACACACACATGGACCGATCAATAATTGTTTGGATACTGTACATGAAAAAAACACTACTATTTCAAAATTATATACACTATGAGCTGGGCTATAAAGTATAGCTATAAGTATACTTTATAAGTATGTGCTATAAGTATAACTATGAAACTTCATACGGTTGGGGGTGCCTGGCTGGCTTGGTCAATAGAGTATGCGGCTCTTGATCTTGGGGTCATGAGTTCGAGCCCCACATTAGGCCTAGAGATTACTTTTCAAAAAATCCCTTATGCAATTGAACATAATTAGTCATGTCATGTTTCTCACATCCTGCCTTCTTGGAACTGGGAGAAAATTCATCAATAAATATTTATTAAATATTTGTTATATGTCCAACTCTGGCTGCTAGAGAGAATATTAGAAAAGTAGAAAAAAACGGTTACTGCCTTCAAAAGGCTTAATGGGAGAAAAATTAAGATAATGTTAAAAAACAAAATTCACTCAGGTGCCTGGGTGGCTCAGTTGGTTAAGCGTCTGACTCTTGATCTCAGCTCAGGTCTGGACCTCAGGGTCATGAGTTCAAGCCCTACATTGGGTCTCCACACTGGGTGTAGAGCCTCCTTAAGAAAAAAAAAAACAAAATACAGTGAGTAAATTTGAAAATATTGTTGCCTTTAGTAAGCAACTCATGTACTAGGGAGCATCCATGTAGCAAGTAGAGGTGATCTCCAAGAAGTTGTACAAAATGGAAGGTTTTTACAGGAAGAGAGGATGGGGCAAGGAGGTTTTGCTAATAATAAAAAGAAAGAAATGTTTCAGGGAAAGTCATTTTCCCTTGGGGGAAAATCTTGGGGATCTTATTATGCAGATTACATCATCTTCCTTTTGGGGGATGGAGAGGTCCCATGTGATAGACTACCACATTGGTGCTGCCAGAAAATTCTTGACTTACCAGTAAAGACCACATTTCTAAGTGAGGTGGAAACTACAATTAGATTAAATATTAAGGCCCACTTTGGTGATGTGGTCTAGCTTAAGCGACTCAATTTCAGGCGTGTGCTTTTGTTTTTGACAGTAATCAATACTGATTGACACCTACAGTGAGACAGAAAGTGCCATGATAGGAAATTATCTTGATGAATTGGTAGACTCCATGAACACTATTAGACAAGCTTCCCCAAAAGATAAAAACAAAAAGTCTCACAGATCAAATTTCAATGCTCAAATCACATACTTTGAGTTGACTTGGAGAACAGAGTGAGTAGTAAAGGAAAATAAATGGATTGGGTTAACACATCTGGGACAGGGCACAGTGGAATAGAAGGACCACAATACCTGAATCATGGATTATGCAAAATGTATATGTCTTGTATCTCTCTGTCACATCACCTACTGATGATGTGGTTATAAAGATCAGAGTTTAAAAATAATAAGGAGACTAAACAAACAGAAATTACCTGGAGACAATATATTCTTGCTCTATCAATGAGAAACAGGGACAAGTATGCCTGGCCACTGCAATGATTTGCCAATAATTTACTGTGTGTCTCAAACAGAGGACATGTAGGACCAGAACAAGGGTCACTAATGGGTGACTGATTTAAGAAATCTACAATTTTCAGGGCACCTGGATCAGTCAGTTAAGCATCTCTTTCTCAAATAAATAAAATATTATTTTAAAAAGAAATCTACAGTTCTTGTGACTATTTAGCCTAACTTGGTTCTTCTTGTGGATGTTCAACATATATGCTCTACTTATCACATCTATATGTCTCAATCTATTCCTTCTCTAATTATTTTACCTATTGCCTTTATTTCTCTTGTTCTCTATATAAGTAAATATTCTTAAATAATTATATATAACTATAAAAGAACTCTATATAGTATAAGTAAATATTCTTTTTTTAAAGATTTTATTTATTTATTTGACAGAGAGAAACACAGCCAGAGAGGGAATACAAGCAGAGGGACTGAGAGAGGGAGAAGCAGGCTTCCCGCCGAGCAGGAAGCCTGATATGGGGCTCGATCCCGGGTCTCCAGGATCATGAGCTGAAGGCAGTCACTTAACCAACTGAGCCACCCAGGCGCCCCAATATAAGTAAATATTCTTAAATAATTAAGCAACACATATTTTAGGTACAATATAGGAGGTTTTCACATATCCTCTCATTTAATTCTTATGTCTTATATATAATGAGGTAAAAACAAGATATATATTGTAGGCACAGAATAATTTAAGAGTACAATTCAGGGGCACCTGGGTGGCTCAGTCAGTTAATCATCTGCCTTCAGCTCAATTCATGATCTCAGGGTCCTGGGATCAAGCTCTGGGTCAGGCTCCCAACTCAGTGGGGAGTCTGCTTCTCCTTCTCCCTCTGCCCCTCAAATAAATAAATAAAATCTTGAAAAAAAAGAGTTCAATGTAATGTAGAGTTAGTCAATGGCTTGGTGATATGGAAGACATCCACTAGGGATCCTAGTAAGGAAATCTGGGCTTATTCAGTAAAGGATTCATGGAAGAATTTTTTTCCACCAGACCTTGAAGAAAGTGAGGAACTCTACTGGAAAGAGAGTCAGGATACAGACATTAATGGAGGAGAAAGGAGAGTAAATCTGGGGAAACATCAGGAGGAATCAGGAGGAAAATGGATCCCACACTGGATAGCAGAAAAAGATGAAGTCAATTAGCAGAAGGTGGAGTTGATACAAGTAGAAAGCCAAAATGCTCAAAAGAGAAAATTGAGCTTGCTTCAAAAATGTGAAACTTTTTTTTAAGATGGACTCCTCTTAGTAAAATAGCGGGGATATGCCCTCTGTGGTAGGTTGTATTACTGCTCAAAATGTTTGAAGCTACTCGCTGTTTAGGACTACACATTTCCACTCCAATGGTGTCAGCCGTGGCTAACAGTCTTGCTACAGCTAATGAAAGTGATTGGAGGTGACTTCTGAATAAAGGTACCAGAGTCACTGTGTGATTCCAACATATTTAACTTTCTAGAAGTGTCCCAGATAGAGGGTGCCCATTCAGCCTTGGTTCTGGAATGAAAATAACCTGGAGGTTACCACCAGTTCAATGTGGACAAGAAGCACAAATAAGAAAAAAAATTTTTTTTAAGATTTTATTTATTTATTTGACAGAGAGAGATCACAAGTAGGCAGAGAGGCAGGCAGAGAGAGAAGAGGAAGCAGGGTCCCTGTGGAGCAGAGAACCTGACCCAGGCCTTGATCCCACGACCCTGAGATCATGACCTGAGCCAAAGACAGAGGCTTTAACCCACTGAGCCACCCAGGCACCCAAGGAAAAATTTTTTATAAGTCACTGAGAATTGCAGGTTTTTTGTTACTATAGCTTAGCTCCCTGATACAGCTTCCAGTCAGCATTGTTTTGGAGGTTTTAGCCAATACAGTAAGAGAAAAAAAAAAGAGTCTGGACTGATAAGGAAAACAGATTTTTTTGGTATGTGACTATAATTTCTTATGCAGAAAAATAGAGAGAATTTATGGATAGATTGCTGAAATTAATAAGATGGGTTGACAATCTGGCAAAAGAAAGATGTTGCTGTGTTGAGTGAATGTTCTCTGAGGGTGGAAAAGATTCAGGGTAAGGGAATAAAAACAGCCTGAGTGAATGAAGAGGTGGAAAGTGGAAAGTGTATGTGATTGGGAAGTGAGAAAGACAAGATACATCACTAGGAGGGAAATGAAGGGGAAGACATGGTGGAAAGTACAATTCAGGTGGGGAGAAAGAGAAGGATCAGCAAGATTTATGAATACAAACACAAAATACAAAAACCAATAAATTTTTCTATACCCTGGGGGGAAAAAGTGGTTAGAAAATATAATTTTTTAGTTGCCATTTAAACTTAGCAGTACAAAAAACAAATAAAATAAAATTAGCATCTTTGCAGATGTGGAAAACCCAAAAGACTGCTAGAACTCATACAGGAATTCGGTGAAGTATCAGGTTATAAAAATCAATGCACAGAAATCAGTTGCATTTCTATACACCAACAAGACAGAAGAAAGAGAATTAAAGAGTTGATCCCATTTACAATTGCACCCAAAACCATAAGATACCTAGGAATAATCTAACCAAAGACACAAAGAATCTTTACTCAGAACACTATAGAATACTCAGAAAAGAAATTGAGGAAGACATAAAGAAATAGAAAAACGTTCCATGCTCACGGATTGAAAGAACAAATATTGTGAAAATGTCTACACTACCTAGAGCAATCTATACATTTAATGCAATCCCTACCAAAATACCACCAACTTTTTTCAAAGAAAAGGAAAAAATAATTCTAAAATTTGTATGGAACTAGAAAAGACCCTGAATGGCCAGAGGAATGTTGAAAAAGAAAACCGAAGCTGTTAACCTCACAATTCTTGACCTCAAGCTCTATTACAAAGCTGTAATCATCAAGACAGCATGGTACTGGCATAAAAACAGGCACATAGATCAAAGGAACAGAATAAAGAGCCCAGAAATGGACTCTATGGTCAACTAATCTTTGACAAAGCAGGAAAGAATGTCCAATGTAAAAACAAAAAAACAGTCTTTTCAACAAATGGTATTGCGAAAATTGGACATCCACATGCAGAAGAATGAAACTGGACCATTTCCTTACACCACACGCCAAAAAAAGGACTCAAAATGGATGAAAGACCTCAATGTGAGACAGGAATCCATCAAAATCCTTGAGGAGAACACAGGCAGTAACCTCTTCGATCTCAGCCAAAGCAACTTTTTCCTAGAAACATCACCAAAGGCAAGGGAAGCAAGGGAAAAAATGAACTATTGGAACTTCATCAAGATCAAAAGCTTTTGCACAGCAAAGGAAACACTCAACATAACCAAAAGACAACCAAAAGAATTGGAGGAGATATTTGGAGGAAATATTTACAAATGACATATCAGATAAAGGGCTAGTATCCAAAATCTATAAAGAACTTACCAAACTCAACATCCAAAGAACAAATAATCCAATCAAGAAATGGGCAGAAGACATGAACAGACATTTCTGCAAAGAAGACATCCAAATGGCCAACAGACACATGGGAAAGTGCTCAATATCACTTGGCATCAGGGAAATACAAATCAAAACCTCAATGAGATATCATCTCACACCAGTCAGAATGGCTAAAATTAGCAAGTTAGGAAATGACAGACATTGGTAAGGATGCAAAGAAAGGGCTCAAAAAGTTGAAAATAGCGCTACTCTACAGCCCAGCAATTGCACTTTTGGGTATTTACCTCAAAGATGCAAATGTAGTGATCTGAAGGGGCACATGCACCCCAATGTTTATAGCAACAATGTCCACAATTACCAAACTATGGAAAGAGCCTAGATGTCCACCAACAGATGAATGGATAAAGAAGTTGTGGTACATATACACAATGGAATATTATGCAGCCATTGAGAAAATGAAATTTTGCCATTTGCAATGACATGGATGGAACTAGAAGATATGCTAAACAAAATAAGTCAATCAGAGAAAGAAAATTATCATATAATCCCACTGATACGAGGAATTTAAGAAACAGAAGATCATAGGGGAAGAGAGGGAAAAATGAAACAAGACAAAACCAGAGAGGAAGACAAACTATAACAGACTCTTAATCTCAGGAAACAAGCTGAGGGTTGCTGGAGTGGAGGGGGGTGGGAGGGATGGAGTGATTGGGTGATGGAACTGGGGAGGGTGTATAATGCTGATGAATCATAGACCTGAGCCCCTGAAACCAATAATAGGTTAATTAAAAAATAAAAATAAATAAATAAGAAGTACTTTGAAAAAAAATTTTTAAATAAAATTAGCAAGATGGATAAATATTCCTAGGAATAAATCTGGCAAAAGATGGGTACTTTTTTATGGGAAAATTATAATACTGTATAGAAAGAAGACTAAAAAAAGAGGAGAACTACAGCATTTTCTTGGTTTGGAAGATTCAGTATTGTAAAGATGTCAGTTCTTCCCAGTTGAACCATACAATCAATGCTATTTTAATCAAAGGTTCAGTGGAGTTAGTGCAGAATTTGACAAGCTGATTCTAAAATTATATTGAAGAGAATGGGAGCAACAATAACTGAAGCACTCATGAAGAAGAAAAACAAGGTGGGAAGACTTGCTGTATGAGACAGCAAATATTATTTAATGCCTGTAATATTTAAGGGAGGGTTCTATTGACAAAGAGATGTATACATTTCATCAAAGAGGAAATAAAAATAGCCATGTCATGAAAAGATGCTAAAATTACTAGTATTTGGGAACATACAAATTAAAACTACAAGATACCATTCCACACACTCTAAACTGGCAAAATTGAAGTCAGATAATAAAAAGGACTCATAAAAAATGTAAAACAACATGTGCTTTCATCCACTGTTTATAGAAGCTCATCAATTTGAGAAAAGTCCTATGGAACACGCACATATCAATGACCTAGTAATTCCACCTCTAGGGATATAAGCTAGAGAAATTCCTGCACAGGGACTAGGGGATATAGGAAGAATGCTTACAGCAGTCTTATTCCTAAGAGAAAAATGCTGAAAACAACCTACTCTCCATCATAAGTAACGAGACCATCAGACTGAGACATACTCCTACCCAGTAATGCTCTGCAACAGTGGGCATGAATAAACTACATTCACATGCATCAGCGTGAACAAGGCTCAGAGTCACAAAGGTCAGTGAAAAGGCCAGGTCACTGAAGAACGCATCTGGTACAAATCCAATTCCCTACTATTCCAATCAGAGAAAACCAAGGAGCATGTTGTTAAGAGATATATTCATATGCAGTTAAGAAAAACCCTATGAAGTAAATCAGCTAATCAACAATATAAAATCCAAGCTACTGGTCACCCAGAGGGTCAGGAACAGGATCTTCTAAGGGAGCTTCTAAGGTGGTAGTAATGTTCTGTTTTTGAAACTGGGTGGTAGGTCCGTGAATGTGCATTTTATTATTATTATTATTATTATTATTATTTAATTTTAACCACTTTGTATATAATTTATGTGTATGGTATATTTCATACTAATTTTTTAAATTAATGGGTTAAACCATTTATCTTTTTTATACATAACTACAAAAATATAGAAATTACAAAACACATAAAAAGCAATATTTTTAAAGGATGGGGTAAAAGAAAATAAATATTCTTTTAATGAATGATACCAAAAAAATACTTTTAGTGAATTGTAGAACCTTGGTTTCATATTCTGAATACTTCACTTTTAATGTCTTGCTAATCTTGATAGCTTCATGTTAGCTAATTTCTGAAGACTAGTATATGCTCAGGGTAATGTATATTGTTAATGACAGTGGGTGCATATTAATTTTTCAAATGATCTTCTTTAATAATTCAAATTTTTGCTTAACTACTTGTTAGATTTCATGAAAGTGTCACTATTTTTACTTCAAATATGGCTTATGAAGACCTAGTTCTAAGTGGAGAAGGAATGTGTCAGCTCCTAAATTTCCTTGTATTAGTCTTGGTGTTTTCATCCATCTGAGGATTCTTTGTAAGAACTTTTTTGAGGCTTTTATCAGTGTCTCAAGAGTTCATTTAAACTTCTTGGTATAATCTGGAAATCCTCTCAACTAGGCTTACAAAAATGTAATTGTTTCCTTTTTTAAGATTTTATTTATTTGAGAGAGTGAAAGAGAGAGAGGAAGCAGGAGTAGTGTGTTGTGGGGAGAAGGAGAGGGAAAAGTAGCCTCCCCATTGAGCATGGAACTTGATGTGGGGCTCAATCCCAGGATCCTGAGATCATGACCTGAGCTAAAGGCAGACGCTTAACCTACTGAGCCACCCAGGCTCCCCCAAAATTCTAACTGTTTCTACTAGTGAATGCTGTATAACGATGCCAAAGTATAGGAGCCTAAAATGATAATTAAGTATTATTAAATATTAAAATTTTGTGAGTCAGGAATTTGGACAAGGCACTGTGGGAATAGCTCATTGTAGCTCCATGATGTTTGGGACCTCATCTAGGATAAGTTGTCTGGAAGACAGAACACCAAGGCCACCAGGCATCTCTCCACACAGCCTCTCCATTTGGATAGCTTGAGCTTCCTCACAGCATGGTTGCCCCAAGGTTCTAAAAGTGCAATGCAGAAACTCTGAGTCTCTTCATAGGCTAGCCCTGTAACTGACATAGCATCACTTCTGTCATACATGATTGGTCAAGCAGTCTCTAAGGCTAGCTTGGATTAAAGTGACAGTGTAATCAGATTACATCTTTTGGAGGTAGAAAATAATTTGCAGCCATATTTAATCTTCCATAGGAATACAGCACCAAAAGGGAGCCACTGTAAACCCTTCTCACTGGAGAACTGCCAATCTCCCAGAAGTGGGACATGAGGGTCTCATACACTAACCCGCTGAAGAAATTAGTGTCAGTCATTAAATATTAGCAAAGCTTGTTTACTTTCTGTTTTGATAGAAATAAATACAGTTAGGAATCCCTGCCTCCTTGTGGGGAGCCCCCCCGCATCCTTTCTAAGTAGAGGCAGCATTAAGGATGCTTGAAAGAGACAAGGACCACATTGAACTGAGAGTTGTGAATTGGTGATTTGCTGCAGGTCCACAACCCATGCAGCTGGGCAGCAGAGTTTGCATATTTGAAGTGAATGCTCTCCATTGGTTTCCAAATGGTAGTCTCTTGTTTTCCTCACACAGGGGCCTGGCTTAGAGTGCTGGACGGATGGCTAGGTGCAGCTTTAGCAGTCCTGCTGCCCACTCTGACAGGTGGATGGGTTCCTTTTGTGGAGCCAGAGGCCCTAGAGCTGCTAATAGGAATTATACTTGTCAGCAATGCATTCCCCTCAGGAAACTCCTGCTGCTTCATTAGGGCTAATTGCCAAAAGGCAGTGCAGTTTCCTAGAAGAGGAGGGGACATAAACCCACAGGGAGTTGACAGAACAGCTGTGTGAGCTCAGAGAAGCCAGATGTGGCCATTTGCTATTACAGAGTAGCTGAGGGCTGCTGAATTCATTCAACTTAGTCCCAGGATCAGAATAAAAGAAAGACTGGTGAGGTAGGCTAAACTCATCACCGTCCCTATTGTCCTATGAGTTTTGTGAAAAAAATGAACACACCTTGCTGGACTTCTGACTTAAAAAAAAACACTTCTATTCTGAAAATACATTTCTTATCTTATATAGGACTTGGGGACTGAAGGCTTCTCCTATAACTAGGTTTCATTCATTTGTCCCTTCAGTAAATATTTATATACCTACTACATGTCTAGATCTATGCTGCATTCAGGGTACAAGTTGAGATGCTCTCTGTCTGATGGGAGCCAGATAATATACGGAGTCTTGTAAGTTAAAGTAAGGACTGTAGCTTTCCATTAACATGAAATGAAAAGCCACTGAAACAGAGAAGTGTCATGATCTTATATTCTGAAGTATCAGTCTGTTTACTATGTTGACAATGACTACAAGGTAGCAAAGGTAGAAGATAGAACACCCGCAGGGAAGCAGTTGCAATAAGTCAAGTGAAAGATGATGGGGGCTCAGAGCAGGGTGGCCATGAGGAGGTCACGAGAAGTGAGAGGATTGTGGATATATGTAGAAGGTAGAATTGATGGAATTTCCTGATGGATTGAATATGGAGTGTCAAAGAAAAGAATATAGATGGCTTCGAAGTTCTGGGACTATATATCTCTCCAAAGGGTGGAGTTTCCATCAAACAAGATGAAAAAAGCCAGAAGTTGAGAGGGAGGAAGCCAAAAGTTCCATTTGGAATGGTGATCCTGAGGCGTCTGACATCCAAACAAAGATGTCAAATAAGCAATTGGATGTGTGTGTCTCTAGTTGAGAAGAAAGGTGCGAACTGCAGGTAAACTGGTGTTTATTAATATATGGACAGGATTTAAAGTATTTATTTCTTAAGATTTTATGTTTGGGGTGCCTGGGTGGCTCAGTTGGTTAAGCGGCTGCCTTCAGTTCAGGTCATGATCCTGGAGACCAGAGATCAAGCCCCACATTGGGCTCTCTGCTTGACGGGAAACCTGCTTCTCCCTCTCTCAGTCCCTCTGCTTGTGTTCCCTCTCTGGCTGTGTTTCTCTCTGTCAAATAAATAAATGAAATCTTAAAAAAAATTTATGTTTTATTTATGTATTTAAGAGAGAGACAAATTGAGGAAATGAATGCGAGGAAGAGCAGAGGGAGAGGGAGAAACAGGCTCTCCACTGAGCCCCATGTAGGCCTCAATCTCAGGACCCTGGGATCGTGACCTGAGCCAAAGACAAATGTTAACCAACTGAGCCACCTAGGCACCCTTAAAGTCTTTAAAAACCAAATGAGTTCGCCAAGAAGTGAGTATAGCTAGAGGAGAGGGAATGACAGAATAATGAAGCTCTACAGTGCTCCACTACTGAGACAGCAGGGAAAGGAGGTCCTGACAAAGACACAAAAGACTGAGAAGAAGCAACCAGGAAGGGAGGAGGAAACCCAAGAGTACAGGGTCTCAGAAGCCACATGAAAGAAGTGTTATTAATGGGATGAGGAACACTAGCTTCGGCCTCAAAAGGCTCACAGGCTGGGTGACATGAAACCTGAGAGGTGACCATTGGATTGGTGGACAGGGAACTCTCGGCATTTAAAATGATTTTTTTTTAGTAGTTCTGTCTGTCTCAATCTTTAATATCAGTAAAAATTTTTGCAAAGTCGACTTGGAAGGGAGTATGACTCCCCCATACAGAGCAACCTAGGTCTATTTTTTAGGATTTTTAAAATGATAAATAACAAAAGTAGAAAGTAAAGCCTTCTTTAATTAGTGTGGCAGTTAACATATTTGTTATTCTAATTCAACATATTACTTGAATAAGCAGCATGCTCCACTTGTTTAGATTCTGATATAAATTTGATCATATAGCCTTATAACTGTTTAGTTTCCTCCTGTAGCCTCTACATCTTTGTATTTACACACTGTCTCTCTTGGCACCCCACAAACACTTTCAGTTTGTCTCAGAACACTTGAGGCCTCGTTAATTCAAAGTTGAAATACTGTTTCCAGGTGAAGTGTACAGTGTAGTGACTGAGAGCCTGGATTCTCAAATCATGCTGCCCAAGTTCAAGTCCCAGAGCTCTATGTCTATTAGTCAGCTATCACTGGGTTATGCTGCCTAACAAGCAACATTAATTCCCACAATTAATGTAGTATTTCTTTCATTTGACATGTCGGTAGTTATAGATAAGCTGTCTTGAGTGTGCTCCTGACTCTGGGATATGGTAAGGTCTGTATAATATATCTTCTTGACTGAAGGAGGAATATTGATTTGAGAAGACCATGGTCTCATGGAAGGCAACAGAGACTGAACCGGACTCCGCAAGCACTGTTAAAGATTATGCTTAGATGTCACGTCCTTTCCCATTTTTCTTTTCTTACTAAATAAAGTAAGTCACATGGTATGGTTTCTATAATCAATTCCTTCCTTTTCTGTATGTAAGTTCTCTGTCCATCAAAAAGTGGGGCCATTTCGAATCCTCCTAAATCTAGACTGGCCTTGTGAACTTGCCTTGACCAAGAGAATGTGGCAGGCAGGGTCACTTTATGATTTTTAAGCCCAACTCTTAAGAAAGCAGGCAGCTTCCACCTCCTATGTCTTAGGACCCAGCTGGCATGCTGAAAGGAAATCCAGACCAGATGACAGAATGAACACAATCCATGCACAGGAAGTCCTGAAGGATGAGAGGCCATCTTGAACTTTGTGGCCTCAGCTAGATCCCAGTTGATGTGGGTGCATGAAGAGACCCTGAGGAGGACCAGCCGAAGAAGCTCCAGTGGAGCCCCAGCAAAACCACAGAATCATGAGACATCATAAACTAGTGTTTTTAAGCCATTCATTTTTGAGGTAGTTGTGCAAGAACGGATAAGTGAAGTTCATTGGTCAAGTCCCAAACCAACAGAGCAGGGAGGAGGTGTGTGGAGAGGAAAGTGAATATTTTTGAATAATAGTACAGTTTAGCACAGTCCCTCAGTAGCATTATGAACTACTTCAGCGTGCTGTGTCTCAGCTGCTCCTCTGTAAATGGGAGTAATTTCTTTTAAGCAGGCCCCATGCCTAGCATGGAGCCCAACACAGGGCTCAAACTCACAACCCTGAGATAGAGACCTGAGCCAAGATCAAGAATTGGATGCCTAACCAACAGAGCCACCCAGACACCCCATAAATAGGAGTAATTTTTAATTGAAACTGTGTCATTAGATTGTTGTGTGTTAAGGTATAAGTGTTAAATAAACACAGGCATGTGACACATTCTGATTTGGCATAAGGAGTTAACTATGTTTCGTTCAATCCCTGAGAGGCTTCTGTTTCTTGCCTTTGTGGCCCATGTAAGGTGTCATTGGGAAGCTGGGGGGACTCTTACCCCAGTCTAGATCTCTATAGGCCAAAACTATACCTCACAGAAGGACAATGTCACTCTAGTTAGTTCTTTAACTATAACCACATTTACCTTCATATGTTCACTTACTGCCCCGTAAGTCCCTTTTGCAAGGAAAGCCCTCTAGCCTGGACCACACACACTGTGTCAGAAACAACCTCGCATCTGCCCAGATGTAGGGCCTGGTACTGGACCCCAATCACCCACCAAGACTTCTTCTCTGTGATGAGTCCCTTTGGGGACTTCCATGTCCCTCCCACTGACAAACCTCCACTGGGACTATTTCAAACCATGAAAGAAGTGAGACAGTTGTCACGGTCTCTTCTCTCCCAGGAGATTCTTGGGTCCCCGAGGACATTGACCCATCTCCTGCTTGGAACCAGTTCTGTGTGATACTGAGCCCTTGGAGGCAGAGTTAGGACCAGAATCTAATGTGATAACAGTAGTTACGATTGGAAAGAGTAATTTCACCTGTTTCTTTTTTTCTACCTCTTCCTTTCTCTTTCTTCCTATCTCAGAAAGTTTTTGTAGCTTTTTATTTTTTTTACTATTGGAATGTATTATTTATAAGTAGAAAACAATAAATCAAAGGAGAAAATAGTGTAAGGGCTTTTGAAAAAAAATCCCCTCAGTGGTATCTCAATATTTAAACACATAACTCTATTTAATCATGCAAACTTAAGGTTGTTTATCAAATTCCCTAAAATTCATGACATGCTAAATTGATGTTGGAGTCTTGACCCACTGAAACAGAAGAAAGCCCAGTATTTTTTACCAAATACTTCTTAGAATCTCCAGGGATGCTTATCAGCATCTTTGAATCTATCCTGATAGTCCCTGTGTTTTATTCCCATAACAAATCTTCCCTTCTAATGATTAGGCGCTGGGCAGAAGAGAGCCACCCCGTACAAGAAACTCCTGGTTCCCTTTCTCTGTGAAGACTTATACTTAACTACAGTGAGTTGTTTTAAAACGTAGAGCCAAGACGCCTTTCAACAGATGAATGGGTAAAGATGTGGTCCATATACACAATGGAGTATTACTCAACCATCAGAAAAGGTGAATACCCAATTTTTGCATCAACATGATGGGACTGGAGGAAATTATGCTGAGTGAAATAACTCAAGCAGAGAAAGTCAATTATCGTATGGTTTCACTTACTTGTGGAGCATAAGGAATAGCATGGAGGACATTAGGAGAATAAATGGAAAAGTGAAGGGGGGGATATCAGAAGGGGACACAGACCATGAGAGACTATGGACTCCAGGAAACAAACTGAGGGTTTTATAGGGGAGGAGGGTGGGGAGATGGGTAAGCCTAGTGATGGGTATTAAGGAGAGCACAGATTGCAGGGAGCCCTGGGAGTTACACGCAAACAATGAATCATGGAACACTACATCAAAAACTAATGATGTACTGTATGGTGTCTAACATAACACAATAAAAATAAAACAAAATAAAATCCCCTATTCCTCTCCCACAAAAATAATAAAATAAAATAAAATGTTGGGTTTTTATGATCCAAGTAATATGTGGTGGAGCCAACAGATGTTAACCATTGAAAAGACAGTCTGTTCCTTACAAATCCCAAGAAGGGGCACACCATGCCATGTAGGGCCACACAGAGAACAGGGTTGATCAGTCAAAAGAGGGAATAAGGGAAAATGTTGGTGGAAGACTTCACTGTGGTTTTTGTAAGGTTTTTCGTCGCAAATAGAATGGAGACTGCAAAGGCAAACAGAGTCCAAAGAGTGAGCTTTATTGCAAGCACCCTCGGGCGAGGTTCCGCGACTCCAGAGAGGAGAGTCGGGGAAGTCGCGCCTGGGTTGGGGAGTGTAAGGGTTTTTAAGCCTTATCTTCCGGGTCTGGATTCAGGTGGGTTTTTTCCCCATATTAGGCAAGGGAACATCGTGTCCCCAGGTGATTGGTTGGGGGTGGGGAAGGTCCAGACAATGGTGGGTGGTCCCTGGCTGGAAAGCCAGGTATGGGAACTTTCAGGTCATCGTCGTCCCCCCCCCCCCCCGCTAGGGTTCAATTTTACTGGAGATGACATGGTGGCCACCGCTGCTTTGGCGGGAAGATCAAGCCATCTTGGGTGCCCCGTCTCTCAGCCAGCCCAACAGTTTTCAGTGCAAGGAAAACGCAAGGGAGGGTGAGCAGGTTCAGGGTTGGCTCATTTGAATAACCTCTGCAGGCTGGTGGGGGTGCTGTCCTGAGCTGTGTGATACTTGGCCCTGGGGTGGAAAGGAGCTGGGAATATTGGCCAGGAGTATAAGAGTAGGATGGAGACGGAGGAGGTGTGGGGTCCAGATTTGTTAATTTGCATATGAAAGGCACACTCCAGGTTGAATTGCTTTTCTCTAGGAATTAGCTAACTCTGTGAGGGTCCAGGATCCATCAGTTTCTGGTCAGATGTCCTCAAGCCCTAGATACCCAAGCATCAAGAATAGAGAAAATATCACTAATATATAAGCCTTGATTGGGGACCATCCTGATAGGTCAGACAAGTTTCTTTGTCCCTGAACCTCGGGGGGGGGTGTTGTAGGGGGTACTGTCTGATAAGGTCCTGCAAAAGTCCAGGTCCTCAAGGCTCTCAAGTCAGAGTGCCCCATTCCATACAGTCCTTGTTTTGTTTTAAAGAAATCTGTATCATTTTCAGAATTAAAAACTGCACTTATTCTATTAGGGCATTTCTCAGCTGCTTGCTGTAAGTTCTCTTCCCTTCTTCCGTTTCCTCCACCAGACCCTGATTTCCATGAGGCAAGAACAGTGACTTTCTATTCACCCTTGCATCTAGATGTACACAGTACTAATTAATACTTAAATATTTGTTAAATAATCGAACTAATGAATGAATTCAGGAAATAGGACTTCCAGCAAAAATAGTACAGGAGTACAGGTGTCTCATTCTCTCTCCATTGTTTGCGATCCTTGGAATTTTACCAACCAAATTTAAAAGAGGAGAAAAACTGTTGGCTAAAATTAATGCTGATTCCCTTTCCTGAGTTAAGGCCAATTTTTTTTTTTAATACTTTGCTGATAGGTGCCTTCACACTGTAAAGTTCACTGATGTAAAGTGCACTAACTCAATGGTTGTTAGTGTATTTATACTTGTGTACCAGTCACCATAAGCCTCCCTGGAGGTCCTCAGAAATGCTCAGTAAAAGAACTTCAGCTTTCTTTCATTTCAGAGATAGGGACTCCAACATCAGCTTAGCATGTCATGAATTATAGGGTATTTGATAAGCAACTTTAAGTTTGTATAATTAAATCGTGTTGTGTGTTTAAATACTGAGATACCACTGGGGAAATTTTTTTTAGAAGACCTCACATTTTGGGGCACCTGGGAGGCTCAGTCAGGTGAGCCTCCAACTCTTGATTTTGGCTCAGGTCATAATCTCTTGGTGGTGTGAGGGAGCCCTATGTCAGGCTCTGTCCTCAGTGCGGAGTCTGCTTGGGATTCTTCTCTCCATCTCCTCTCTCTCTTTCTCTCTCAAGTAAATACATAAAATCTTTTAAAAACACACACAAACCTTTAAAAAAGATCTTACATTTTTTCTCCTTTGATTTATTGTTTCTTAGTTATAAATAATATTCTTATAGTATGACTTAAAAAGCTACACAAAATATTCTGAGAAAGGGAGAAAGAAAAAGAGAAGGTGGGGAAGTCAGGTGAAGTTACCCTATCAGATGGTAACTACTGTTATCCCTTTAGGTCCTGACCAAATTTCTGTCTCCTAGTACTCAGTGCAACAAAGGGCTGATTCTGGGAAGGAGGTGGGTAAATGTCCTCAAGGACCAAAGAATCTCCTGGGAGAAAAGAGACTGTGTGACCTCTGTCCTACTTCTTTCATGATTTGAAATAGTTCCAGTGGAGGTTTTTCAGTGGAAAGGACTGCATTTTAGGAAAAATAGAGGTGAATGGAGGTGGATACAAAGGTTAATGAGAGAAATCTACAACAGGAGAAGTAAATGAGGGATGAATAGATATATATATATACATATATATATATATATCTCACAAACATATATGTGTATATATATTTCCCATAAATGTTGAAGGACAGCTTGGGGAAGAAATAGGTTTAAAAAGGCAATGTATGGGGGTGCCTGGCTGGCTCTGTCAGTAGAACATGCAACTCTTGATCTCTGGGTCATGAGTTTGAGCCCCATATCAGGTGTAGAGATTACCTAAAAATTAAAATAAAAAAATTTTTTTTTAATTTACCATTTTTTTTATTGTTACTAAATTTTTTTCCCAGTGTTCCAAGATTCATTCCCCATTCCCAACACCCAGTGCTCCACGCTCTAGGTGTCCCCAGTACCCACCACCAGGCTCTCCCATCCGCCCACCCCCCTCCCTCCAAGTCGCTCAGTTTGTTTCTGTGTCCAAAGTCTCTGTTGTTTCATCTCCCTCCCTGGATTACCCTAGTTCCCATTTACTTTCCTTCTCCCACTGTCCTCCAGGTTACCCCTCATGCACCGCAAGTAAGTGAAACCATGTGATACTTGACCTTCTCTTCTTGGTTTATTTCACTCAGCATAATCTCCTCCAGTCCAGTCCATGTTGCTACAAAAGTTGGATATTCGTCCTTTCTGATGCAGGCGTAGTATTCCATTGTATATATGTACCACATCTTCACACGCACAAGGGCACCCACACGCTCGGGGGCGCCCACACGCTCGGGGGAGCCCACACGCACGGGGGCGCCCACATGCTCGGGGACGCCCACACGCTCGGGGGCGCCCACACGCACGGGGATGCCCACACGCACAGAAGAACCCACATGCTCGGGGGAACCCACACGCTCGGGAGCGCCCACACCAGAATTCATGCTTTTAATTATATTTTAATTATTCTTTGCCTGTTGATGCAAAGTTAAATATTCTTTCTTTCTGGAACTAAGACTGCTAATGGAAGCCAGCCGACAGCAACAGGAACTGTTCTGTGCGTGAAGTGCAGTTGCGGAGAGCTGTATAGCGAAGGTATTGTGGAACTCTTTGCGCTCCTCCTGGCAGAGTGGCTTCTATTTCTGGTGAACAACCCGGTCTGGAGGTGCTCTCCTGGCTCCCAGCCTCTCCATCTCGTATTCTTTGTTCCCTTCTCTGGGAC
>PITA01009646.1:41314-76471 GCA_004023965.1 Spilogale gracilis | reverse complement strand
CTCCAATTTGTTTCTACCTTTTTGCCGATGTTCTTTGTCTCTCGTGGCGGTCCAGAAGTGGGAAATATCACATTTCAGGCTGGTTTCATGGGTGTTCACGGTGGTCTTGTAGTGGTTTTTTTGTTGGAATTCAGCTCTCTTCAGGGAACTCCCTGAAATGCGGTCACCTGGCCTTCCGCCATCTTGACCCTCCGGGCCACCCCATTTAGATGCCAGTCACCCCTCTGCTGAGACACAGGAATTCCACCTCTCCACTCGGTGCACTGAGAGGTGAAGATGTTTGACCAAGGTCCCAGAGTTAGTCAGCATTCGAGCTGGAGCCAAATTCTGTAAGTGTTAACACTGCAAGAATTTTTGCCATCTTTTGCAATTGTCGTCAACAGAACATATACATCTCTATTCTTAGCAGTGCAATTGTCTCTATAAAGTCAGTAAAATTCCTAAGAAAAGAAAAGCCTTACAGTGTGCTTTCTTACTCTCTCTCCAGGAGCAGGAGAAGGAGAAAGAGACAGAGAGGATGGAAGATGAGGACTTTATTTCCTCTTAATGTTGGATAATAATACATTAGCTTGCTTCACTGGTTCTATTATAGTAAAGGCTGGTGGTAACTCGGTTCCTGAGAACACAATATTAAAGAGATGAAGGTTTGATTTCAGTCCTCCTCTGGGTTCATTACTTTTACACAGATCAAGTCCCTATTCTATAATCATAGCCTGTTATGCATGCAAGTTGTGGCTAATGTGTTAAAAAGCAAGAAACTGCCAAATACCCCTAACCTCACCACAAGCAGTAGCTCAACTACGTGTCCTGCTGACCATGGTTCAAATTCAGCTCCATATTTAGTTTATCTTAACTTCTATGGAGCACCAACTACTTGCAGGGCACTGTGCTAGAGGCCAAGGGTATCAAAATGAACTCATCATAGTCCACAGCCCCAAGGAGGTCTAGTGAGAAGAGAGAACAAAAATGGAAACAGATGGGTTCAGTCTAGTATTATGACAGAGGTAGAATTACTGATGGATAGAGTAAGTTAAGCCAGGAGACTGATAAAATGTTTTAAATAACAGAGTCATGCCAGATACTTTAATATACCAAAAAGAAATAGAGTTTATTGCCATCAAGAAAACTGTCTTCTATCACAAACTTGTACATTTGCCCCATTTTCAGATTTAGAATGTTGGTAGAGTAAGGCAATCTAAATGTCACCTGAATGTTAGCTATGTGCCCTTTCCAGTGTTACTTATGTTCCTTAACCCTCAGATTCCCCAAATAGGAAAACATCAGTATGCCTGCTTCCTCTACCTCTGAGTATCAGTTAAGAACAGAAGGAGATAATGCCTGTGAATGCTTTAGACATACTCTATGTAATCATACAATTATCTCTTTCCAGAAAGATTACATTTCTCAGCCCCCTTGTAGCTAAGGGGGTAATCTGACTGATTTTCACCAATAGAATTTTAGAATTTTCATGAAAATAACATCACTTCCAGCCACAAGTGGTTAAAGTGGGTGTACTTTTCCTACTCATCATCTTCACCATGTGCGGCAACTCTGGAGGACACGTGTTACAGTTGGCCTAACTACAACACGGAAGAAGGCTGTCCATCTGTAGTGGACTTGATTTAAGAAAGAAATAGTTAGTTTACTGTCCACTGAGATTTCAGTGTGTATGTGTTTCTGCAGCATGGGCATACTGACTAATGTGCCTTAGAGATAGAAGTTATTATTTGGAAATGTATTTGCGTACTTAGATGGTCTCATTACCCGGCAGCCCTGAGAACATTTACTGCATTCTGACAAACCTCAGGATCAGTAGTCCTCAGAGCACTTGTTATTATATCATTAAAACAGTTCTCTTGGATGCTACACAGAACCTTCTTGACCCTCCATCTCTCATTTCTGCTCTCAACACCTTTCCTTCAAATACTAACTTCAGCTGATATTCTAAAACCTGATCTCAACTACTGTGCCTTTTACTCTAAAAAGTCAATATTCCAAATAGGTAGGGGATGCTAATTTTATTCATGTCAGGAAATAATAGCTTTGAAATCTTCTTAACTGCACAACAAAGATGTTGGTCACAAGTAAAGGGCTTGCCTCCATCGGAAAGAGACTTGTCACCTAGGGGCAAAGTATCAAACAGTATCTTAAGAATCTGGAAAGATTCTTCTTTTTTTTTTTAAGGGTAAGTCTTTTTTTTTTTTTTTAAGATTTTATTTATTTGAGAAAGAGAGAGAGAGATCACTAGGCAGAGAGGCAGGCAGGGAGAGGAGAAAGCAGGCTCCCTGCTGAGCAGAGAACCTGATGTGAGCCTCGATCCCAGGACCCTGAAATCATGACCTGAGCTGAAGGCAGAGGCTTAACCCTCTGAGCCACCCAGGTGCCCAAGAGTCTGGAAAGATCCTTAACACAAGAGCATTTACCGTGGTATGGATCACAAGTGAAAACATTCCAAATACTCATCACAGGAGTTCTTAGTTGCTTTTTCATAGAAGCTCTTGTTGCAGACATCATCAGAAGCTGAAAAATAACAAGTATAATATGTATACAATCATTACAAGATTATAGAGTCATAATGCTCTGGAAATATCACCTTATCTATTCCACATTTTGACTTCTAGTAACATATTCATTACCAACTTTGATTCTAGGATGGATCAAGCTCTTCACCAACTCAGAGGAATTAATACCCATGAGGAAAGCCGCTTTGTCAGCACCTGGTCAGAAGAAAGGAAGGAAGGCAAGGAGGGAAAGAGGGAGAGGGGAAGCGGGGAGGAGGGTAGGAGAGAGAAGAGAAGGGGGGAAAGAGAAAGGAAAACATTATTAAAATTCATTCCCTTATAGCCAAACGGACTCCCCAGAGAATGAGAGGAGGGTATGTTTAGATGGATGTAGCATGGTAGACTGTAGTTTTGAAATAAAATGTCTGATTCCTAAATGTTTAAAAGACTTCAATTCTTGGAAATGCAAGTCAAACCACAATGAAATGCCACTTCACACCCACTAGACTGGCTATAACCAAAAAGACAGACAACAACAAGTGTTGGTGAAGGTGTGGAGAGATTGAAACCATGACACACTGTTGGTTGGATTGTAGCATAGTATAGCCACTATGGAAAACAGTTTGGCAGCTACTGAGAAGTTAGAGTTACTCAAGGAATGAGAAATTCTGCTGCCAGGTATAGACCTAATAGAAGTGAAAACATATGGTCACACAAAAAGTTCACACAAATATTTCTATCAACATTATTCATAACTGTCAAAAGTGGAAAAACCCAAACGTCCATCAGTTGATGAATGGATAAACAAAATGCAGCATATAGATATAATGGAAACTTTTTCAGCCATAAAAAAGGAATGAAGTATTGATGCATGCTACATCATGGATCAAACTTGAAAACGTTATGCTAAGTGTAAGAAGCCAGAAACAAAAAGCCGCACATTGTGTGATTACAATTATATGAACTGTCCAGAATGGGCAAATCCAAAGAACAGGAAGAAGGCCCTGTGGCTGCTAGGGAGAGAAGGATTGCGAAGTAACTATCAGTACAGGATTCTTTTTGTGTTATTTTTTCTGAGGTTATTTAAATTCCTTAAATAGTTAAGTTAGTTAAGATACACCATTGTACTGGTTTCAAGTGTAGAACAGGATTCTTTTTGAAGTAATGGAATGTTCTGGAATTAAATAGTGGTAAAGGTTATACAATCTTATGAATATGCTAAAACTCACTGAGCTGTATACTTTAAAATGGTGAATTTTATGGCATGTGAATTATACCTCAGTTGTAATTACAACTACTTCTTGATACTGACCCTCTTCTGAAAAGAAATATTTCTCTGATAGACATGGAAAAATCTCATCTTTATATTTGCCCATTCTTCCCTTCTACAAATGTACTTGTAGATGTTTTCAATGAAACAGAGACTTGGGCCATATAATCTGATAATTCAAGACAACCACCAATACACTAGAGTCACTACATTTGCATTTATCAAAAACCTTTCTTTGCCTGGGAGTCTCTGTTTGCTCCATAGTGCCGTCTGCTGCCCAACAAGTATATTTACAATCCACACAACGCCATTCTAAAACAGTGCTTTCATTTTCTAAGGAAAGTGGGGGAAAAATGAGTGTCATTAAAAAAAAAAAGTAAATAAGCGTGTATCACATCATGTGTCTTTAAAAATTACAATAATACAAGAGAAATCCACAGGCAAAAATTATAAGCACACTTTCAATTGTAGATTTCTTCAGTTATCAAATAAAAGGAATATTTCGCTTATCTGAGACTTCTGGCACATCCTATATTTTTAGATGAATTCTGATATATGCTAGTATATCTGATGTAGTCAGTTTGTAAAATAATGTCTTACCATAGAAGGAAATGCAGTCTTTCCTTGCCTCACTAAAAAAAAGTTTTCCTGAGCAATAACCACAAAAGGGGAATAAAGAAAAAACAAAAAACAATTAGAGAGCTAATATGTCACTTGTATTATCTATATCCATTTCCTTTTGTGGGCTTTTGAAATTTTCACAAAGGCTTAAAAAGCTTGAAATGTTTATTTGCTTGTTTGCTAAAATCAATACATATTATACATACATTTCTACAAGCTACACACCTACTCTATGTCAATGATAATGGCCCAGGTACTCAGTTGCTATGAAACCTTTCAAAACGCAAAGCCTGTTTGGGAAAATAAATGGAAAAATCAAAAGTGGAGCAGACTTGTTCATCCTATGCTGAGATATCCACGCCAAGAGTGGCTTGTCCGGAGACAAAACTTGATCATTTCAAGTGGAGAATACAGTGGATCAGAACCATGGCCTTTTTGCACTGGAAGGGACTTTAAAGAGCACATAAACTAGAATAAAAATATTTAAAAGAAAGAGAGAAATAAAATGTGACAAATCTGAGTGAAAATGAATACTAACTGACAATGTGAAAAAGTGAATAATTCCACAATATCTATTCAGGAAAAAAAAGACAGGAGTTCAGTTTTCTGAGCTTTAGAAACATTCAGATGGACAACACGGGTAATAAAAGTCTCAAAGTCATGCCTCCTTTTTCCAGTGTTAAGGACAGTCCTTTAAGTCTATATTTATCCATGAACAAAGGAAACTCCAATTCTCTGTACAATATCCCACCTTGGGCTCTAACAGAAATAGCATCCAACATTATAGAGTTATTTCCCACCCACTCCCAAGACAGTCAAGTATGTACAGAGAAGTAGTATACCTTGCATTTATCCTACGCGTGCATATCATTACACATTCTCCAGTTTTTTGTTGTTGTTGTTGCTTTGTTTTGTTTAGGCAGAAAATAAGTCATCTCATTCTAAAAAATAAATTACTTCATTTGCACTAAGTTTCACAATCAAGGTGAAAATAGCTTAAATCTATAACTATAACTATCCATCTGATGTTCAGGAAATGTTTATTATGAACACAGCAAAGTCTGTAAACACATTTTCATCCTATGACCTGATGTGTTCTCAGAGGAGGCTTTATGAAATTCTGACCATCATGCCCCCAGGACCTTGTGAATGATCCCATGGATTTTAACTATGCTGTCTGATAGCTTAGTCCGAGCAGGTGTTCTCAAACACTGGCGTGGATCAGAATAGCCTGGAGAGCTCATAAAGGCACAAAGCACTCGGTTTGCTGACGGTTAGGTTCTGGGCCTGTTCCTATCATGCTCTCCAGGTGAATCCATGTCGAGGACTTAAGAACAAAGTCCATGTTATAGTGGTCCTCAAACTTGGCTGCACACTGGGGTCACCTGGCAAGATGTCAAAGCAGACAATGATGCCTGTACCTACCCTGATCAGCCTAGGTGAGGCCCGAGTACAAGAAATTTCAAAGCTCCTTAGGTGAACCAAATGTTAAGCACAGCTTGGAAGCTACTCTCTAGAGAGTGGTAGCCAGATCTAGTAAATACATTATTTTTAGATTTTGGTTTTTTTGTTTATTTATTTGAAAGAGAGAAAAAACACACATGATCAGGGGAGGAGAGGACAAAGAGAGAGAGGGAGAGGAAAGAATCTCAAGTAGACTCTGCACTGAGCCTGGAGCCTGATGCAGGGCTGGATCCCAGGACCCTGAGATCATGGCCTGAGCCAAAACCAAGAGTCAGAGGCTTAACTGACTGAGCCACATAGGCACCCCTAATAAGTACATTTTAAAGTCAGTAAGATAGAATGAAGTCTGACTTTACCTGAAAATAAGTAAGGGGATAGAGAAAAACAAAAGACAATTTTCTCCAGCTTTACAATTTCATCCTAGTTCAATCCCATATGTAAACAATCAGATATAAAGAAAGGAACAAAATCCAGTTTTGTTAATCCACAACCTGGCTAATGTGGAAGAGTGGTTTAAAAAATGACATTCAAGGGTTGGCCTTTTATAATA
Source organism: Spilogale gracilis (assembly GCA_004023965.1). Classification (NCBI taxonomy): domain Eukaryota; kingdom Metazoa; phylum Chordata; class Mammalia; order Carnivora; family Mephitidae; genus Spilogale; species Spilogale gracilis. The sequence continues at coordinate 70,065 of PITA01009646.1, read as the reverse complement.
TTGTCTCTGAGCTGTTCACAATTCCCTAATTTATTGAACGAACTTTACTGATCACTTGCTATGTGCAAGGCCTAAGTGCTGTGCTGTAGAAAAGAGATCAAAGAGTTTATAACCTATGAGACTAAATAAAACAAAAAAAATAATAAGTCAGTAAAACAATTGTTAATCAGAGACAAAGAAATCAATTATTATGAAAGTTTGAAAGAAGTAGGGATCCCTTCTGGAGTGCCTGACCAAGGAAATTTTCAAAAAAGAAATGGTTTTTGATCTGAGCCTTAAAAGATGAGAAGGGTTTTGATAGGAAAATACAAAAATAACAAGAATTTCTGGGATAGAACAACATGACTTACAGGCATTACAGTAGGAGAGAGCCAGTATAGTCAGACTGGACCACAAAGTCAGGGAGTGAGCAGTAAACTGAGAAAAGTGAGTGATTTCTGCTCACAAAAGACTTCTGAGGCCAATCACTATGAGGTATTCACTGAATAATGAGGAAACATTAAAGAGACTTTAATCAAAGAATGGCATAGAGTCAGACCTCATGATGATTAATTTTGTGCACTTATGCAAGACAGACCAGAGCGGGAAGAGAGAAAGTGAACCCATTGCAAGATGCCAACATGCAAGGCACTAATGGTCTAAATTGGTAATAAGAAATGGGAAAAGACTGAGAAACATGACCAAGAGTTTTCTGACCTGAGAAGTAGAGGAAGGAGCATGGGTTAAGGGTTCAGTTCTACAAGACCATTACTCCCCCACTTCAGATGCCAGTTGTAAGTCCAGATTGTCTCTTGGGCTATTGACTCACAGGCTATATAGATTCATGGCTCCAGTGACCCCCTCCCTGGGGTCAGATAATTTGCTAGGGGTTCACAGAACTCAGAGGACCATTTTACTTACTACAGCAACAGTTTATTTTTCAAAAAAGATAAACTCAGGAACTGTCAGATGGAATAGAGGGCAGAGGGCAAGGTATAGGAAAAGAGTGCTGAGCTTTCATGCCCTCTCCAAGCACATTTTCCTCCCCAAATCTTCATGTGTTCACTAACCTGGAAGCTCTCCAAACCTGTCCTTTTAGGGTTTTATGGACACTTCAAGGATATGACTGGTTAAATCATTGGCCATTGGTGATAGTAATCAATCTTTAGCCCTCCTCTCTCTCCTGTCAGAGGTGATACTGAAAATTCCATCCATCTAACCACATGGTTAGTTCCTATGGTGACCAGGCCCATCCTTAGGTATAGTCCAAAAGTCACCTCATTAACATAACAAAAGAGACAGTATTGCTCTCGTTACTTAGAAAATTTCAAGAGTTTTAAGAAACTTTTCTAAGTAACTTAGAAAATTTCAAGAGTTTTAAGAACTCTGTGTCAGAAACTGGAACAAAGATTAAATATAATTTCTTTTATTATAAATCACAATATCACAGTAGAAGATAAGATTAGAAAGATTTAGAAGTATCACAGAGGACAAGAAGGCTATGATAAGAGCTTGAGGTTTAAGAGGTGCCTGAGTGACTCAGGAAGTTGAGTGTCCAACTCTTGGTTCTGGCTCAGGTCATGATCTCAGGGTCCTGGGATGAGCCCCTCATTGGGCTCCGCACTCGGTGTAGAGTTGGCTTGAGGATTATCTCTTTCCCTCTCTCTCTGTCCCTCCCATGGCTTATACTCTCTCTCTCTCTTTCTCTCTCTCTCTCTCTCTCTCTCTCTTTCTCTCTCTCTCTCTCTTTCTCTCTCAAATAAATAAATCTTGAAAAAATGGATTTGGGATTTAAGTAAGATGGGAGTTATTCATAAGTCTAGAGTGAGGAGAAGACATGAACTGACTTGTACCATGAAAAGGTCACCACAGGCTGTGCAGTAATGAGACAAGGGTGAAGACAGGGAGAACAATAAAGAAGCTACTACAGTAGTCTGGTAAGAAACAATGGCTCAGGCTAGATGGTAGCACTGCACATGGCCATGGTGAATAAGCAGTGATAAGTTTAACATATATTTAAAGGTAGACACAACAAGACAGAGACAAAGGAGTTCAGGATGATGCTAAGAGTCAGGGCCACTGATAGAATCCAGTTGATGTTTACTAAAGACTGAGAAATGAAGAGATGGTAGCAGGAGCAGAGTGAGTTAAAGAGTTCAATTCTATACATGTTGAGTTTGAGATGACCACCTAGGAAATGGGCAGAGAAAAGATTCAAGGATGGAACTCACTATTCCAAGAGCAGTTAGAAGTGGGAAAGATGAGGACACTCCAGCAAAGACTCTGAGAAGGAACCACTGGGGACACTGATGACATTATATGCATCCCTTTCTTATATGTATTTTCCAATAAATAAGTGTGCCTAGCTTTCATAATGAAAACAATTCCTCAAAAAACTGTTTCAAAGAGTGGAAAAGAAAAAAAAAAGACAAAACCACAAACTAAAGCAACAAAAAAGATGTCACAAAAACATATTTTAATATGTTAATATAGAAGAGGTTTACATAAGTTACAGGTCTTTTACTTCATTCTCGTCTATGCTCACGTGTTCTCTTCCCTAAGGGGATTTTCTGACCACCCTATCTATAGGAACCCCCTAACCTTTATTAGTCTTTATTCTTCTGCTCTGCTTTATTTTTCTCATGATGACTTCATGTGTTTTTGTCTGTTTATGCATACTATTTACCTCCCACAGTAGGCAATCAAGACAGGGATGATATCATGGTCACAGATATATTCCCAGCACCATAATAGTGCCTGGCCTGTGCATTGCCTTCAAAAATTACTTGATGAACAACAAAAAAACAAGCAACTCAATTCAAAAATGAGTGAAGTACTTGATATTGGTATTTCCCCTGGGAAGATATACAAATGACTGATACAGACATGAAAAACTATCCAGCATCAATAATCATACTACCTTAAACCCATTAGGATGGCCACTATAAAATCTTTCTTAATAGGAAATGATAAATGTTGATGAGTATGTGGAGTTGATATCATTATGCATTGCTGGCAGGAATGTAAAATGATGCAGCCACTAGGGAAAAGTATGGTATGGTTCCTCAAAAAAAAATTAACATAGAATTAGCATTTAATCCAGTAAGTCCATTTCTTGGCATGTATAAAAGAACTGAATGCAGGGACTTGAATAGATATTTAAACACCAATGTTCACAACAGCATTAATCACAGTAGTGAAAGGTAGAAGCAATTCAAGTGTCCATAAATGAAATGGATAAATGAAATGTGAAATATACATACAATGGAGTATTATTCAGCTTTAGAATGGAATGGAATTCTGACATATACTATAACATGGATGAATCTTGAAAACATTATGCTAAGTGAAATAAGCTAGACATAGAAAGATGAATACTGGGGCACCTGGGTGGCTCAGTTGGTTAAGCGACTGCCTTCGGCTCAGGTCATGATCCTGGAGACCCAGGATTGAGCCCCATATTGGGCTCCCTGCTCGGCAGGAAGCCTGCTTCTCCCTTTCTCACTCCCGCTGCTTGTGTTCCCTCTCTAGCTGTGTTTCTCGCTGTCAAATAAATAAAATCTTTGAAAAGAAAAAAAAAAAATGAATACTGTAGGATCCCACTTACATGAGATACCTAGAGTAAACAAATTCACAAGGACAGAAAGTAGAATAATGGTTAAGAGGGATGAACAAAAGGGAGTAAACAGAAGTTATTAATAGGTACAGAGTTTCAGTTTGAGATGATGAAAAATTCTGGAGATGGATACTGGTGATGGTTGCACAGCACTGTTAATGTATTTAATATCATTGAACTACACAGTTAAAAACAGTTAAAATGGTAGAATATATATATATATTACAACTGAAAATACAAAATTTTTAAAATTACTTGTTGAGGCTCAAGCAAGATGGCAGAGGACTAGGAGACCTAGATATCATCAGGTCCCAGGAGTTCAGCTGGATGGTTATCAAACCAGTTGGAATACCTACAGACTTAACAGGAGATCAAAGAGAAGAACAACAATTCCAGAAACAGAAAAGTGACCACTTTCTGGAACATAGGATGCACAGAGAAATGAATTGGAGGCAACATTTGGGAAGATAGACTATGGGGGGAGGGGCTGGCTTCTAGCCAGCAGTAGAGCAGCAGAGCACAAAATCAGAACTCTTAGAAGTCTGCTCCACTGAGGGACATCACCCCAGAGGCTAAGGGGTGGGGGTGGAATCCTGGCGGGGATAGTGTGGTCTCAGGACCCATGGGGTCACAGAAGGACCCAGGGTGCCTGTGCATGGCAGAGCTCCCAGATATCTGAATAGGGAAGCAGGCTGCAGAGACAGAGCTGAGGAGTGGGCTCTTAACTCCAGCTTACCTTAAACCATGATCCAAGGTACAGTTGGACCACTGCTCTTCAAGCAGTGACCCCACAAGTGGCAGATCCAGGGACACCCCCTCTTTTCCCCACTGGGAGGAGGGAAGGGGGAGTGTGCTGCAGGAATCTGCTGGGTTTGGAGACTCCAAATGGGGCCAATTGTCAGAGATAGAAACATTCGGTCATAGGTTGGGTGAGCACAGACTGCGGCTGGAGACCAGGGAGACTGGCATGATTGACTGCTTTTCCTGGGGTGCACTGAAGAGTGGGGGCCCACACTGTCGGCTCCTCTGGGCTGGAGACTGGGAGGCTGCCATCTTCATTCCCATCCTCCAAAGCTGTAAGGAAAGCGTTCAGGGAACAAAAGCTTTCGAGATTAAACCTTAGCAGATTGCTTAGCCTGGTCCCTGGCAAGGGCAGGGCAGTTCCACCTCAGGCAAAGACATTGAGACAGTGAGAATCAATACAACAGGCCCCTCCCCAGAAGATCTGTGAGAACATCCAGCCAAGACCAAGTTCACCAATCAATGAGAACTACAGAACTTGAGGGGAATGCACCAGGTAGAATTCATGGCATTTTCTCCATGATTCTTTAGTCTTTCAAAGCTAAATTTTTTTAATTTTATTTTTTTCTTTTTCTATTTCATAAATTTTTCTCTTTCCTTTTTAACATTTTTAAAAACTATTTTATCAATACCTTTTTAAATCTTTTTAAGATTTCATTGCTTTAGTCATATTCTATCCCTTCATTGTATTTAAGCTTATTTTTTGTATACATATAGGTTTTTCTTTCTATAAAACTTTTGGATACACTTTCTTCTAATAAATAAAAATATACCCTGAATCTAGTGCATGGCTTTGTTCTAAACTCTAGCCTCATCACATTCTTTCCACTTTTTTCTTTTCTTTTCAACCAACTTCTTATCAATTCCTTTTTTAGAATCTTTTTTAATTTTCATCTTTACAGTCATATCCCATCCCTTCATTGTGTATACCCTTTTTTTGTACATATATGTTTTTCTTTCTTTAAAAATTTGGGAGGCAGTTTCTCCTAACAGATCAAAATACAACCCAAAATCAAGTGTGTGGCTCTGTTCTATTCACCAGTCTAATCATATATATATATATATTATAAGAGAGACAGAGAGAGACAGAGAGAGACAGATAGATAGAGATAGAGATTTTTTTTCCTTTCTTCCCCCAGTTTTGGGTCTCTCCTGATTTGGTTAGTGTATATTTTTCTGAGGTCATTGCTTCCTTTTTAGTATTTTATTCTCTCATTCATTTATTCTTATCTGACAAGGTGGAAAAACTCACCTCAAAAAAAAAAAAAAGAAAAAGAACAAGAGACAGTGCTGATGACTAGGGACCTAATCAATAGGGACATTAGTAATATGTCAGAACTAGAGTTCAGAATGACAATTATCAAGGCCCTAGCTTGGCTCAAAAAAAAGCATGGAAGATTTTAGAGAATATCTTTCTGGAGAAATAAAATCTCTTTCTTGAGAAATAAAAGAACTAAAATCTAACCAAGTTGAAATCAAAAAAGCTATTAATGAGTACAATAAAAAATGGAGGCTCTTACTGCTAGGATAAATGGGGCAGAAGAGGGAATTAATGATCCAGAAGAGTGCATGATGGAAAATAAAGAAGCTGAGAAAAACGAAAGACAAACAGCTATTGGACCACAATGGGAGAATTCGAGAGATAAGTGATAGCATATGATGAAACAATATTAGAATAATTAGGATCCCAGAAGAAGAAGAAATATAGAGAGGAGCAGAAGGCATATTGGAGCAAACTACAGCAGAGAATTTCCCTAATTTGGCGAAGGGAAAAAGCACCAAAATCCAGGAGGCACAGAGAACCCCCCTCGCAATCAATAAAAATAGGTCCATACCCTATCATCTTATAGTAAAACTTACAAGTCTCAGTGACAAAGAAAATCCTGAAAGCAGCTCAGGAGAAGAGGTCTGTAACATACAATGACAGAAATATTAGATTGGCAACAGACCTATCCACAGAGACCTGGCAGGCCAGAAAGGACTGGCATGATATATTCAGAGCACTAAACAAGAAAAATATATATTCAATACTATATCCAGCTAGGCTGTCATTGAAAATAGAAAGAGAAATAGAATTCTTCCAGAACAAAAACTAAAAGACCTTGCAAACATCAAACCAACCCTACAGGAAGTATTGAAAGAGGTCCTCTAGGAAAGAGAGAGCCTCAAAGTAACAGACCAGAAAGGAACAGAGACAATTTACAGTAACAGTCACCTTATAGGCAATAAAATGGCACTAAATTCATATATTTCAATAGTTACCTTGAGTGTAAATGGACCAAATGTCCCAATAAAAAGACACAGGGTATCAGAATGGATTAAAAAAAAAAAAAGACCCATCAATATGCTATCTCCAAGAAACTTATTTTAGACTCAAAGTCACCTCCGTATTTAAAGTAAGGGGGTGAAAAACAATTTACCACGTTAATGAACATCAAAAGAAAGCTGGGGTGGCAATCCTTGTATCAGACAAATTACATTTTAAGCCAAATACTATAAATAGATGAGGAAGGACACTATATCATACCTAAAGGGTCTGTCCAACAAGATCTAACAATTTTAAACACCTAGGCCCCAGCATTGGAGCAACCAATTTTATACACCAATTAACTAATCAAAGAAACACACCAACAATAATACAATAATAGTAGGGGACTTTAACACCACCCCCCAATGAAATGGACAGATCATCTAAGCAAAAGATCAACAAGGAAATAAATACTTTAAATGACATACTGGACCAGATGGGCATCACAGATATATTCAAAACAAAACAACAGAATACACATTTTTCTCTAGTACACATGGAAACATTCTCCAGAATAGATCACATCCTGGGTCACGAATCAGGTCTCAACTGGTACTAAAAGATTCAGATGATTCCCTGCATATTTTCAGACCACAATGCTTTGAAACTAGAACTTAATCACAAGAGGAAAGTTGGAAGGAACTCAAATACATGGAGGCTAAAGAATAACCTACTAAAGAATGAATGGGTCAACCAGGAAATTAAAGACGTATTTAAAAACTTCATGGAAACAAATAAAAATTAAAACACAACTGTTCAAAATAGCAAAGGTGATCCTGAAAGGAAAGCATATAGCAATATAAGCCTTTTTCAAGAAACAAGAAAGGTCTCAAGTACACAACTTAACCCTACACCTAAAGGAGCTGGAGAAAGAACAACAAAGAAAGCCTAAACCAGGCAGAAGAAGAGAAATAATAAAGATCAGAACAGAAAGCAATGAAATAGAAACCAAAAGAACAGAAGAACAAGTCAACAAAACTAGGAGCTTGTTCTTTGAAAGAATTAACAAGATTGATAAACCCCTGGCCAGACTTATCAAAAAGAGAAGAGAAAGAACCCAAATTAATAAAATCATGAATGAAAGAGGAGAGATCACAACCAATATCAAAGAAATACAAACAATCATAAGAACATATTATGAGCAACTATACACCAGCAAATCTGACAACCTGCAAGAAATGGGTGCATTCTTAGAGAAATGTAAACTACCAAAACTGAACCAGGAAGAAATAGAGAACCTGAACAGACCCATAACCAGTAAGGAGATTGAAGCAGTCATCAAAAATCTCCCAACAAACAAGAGCCCAGGGGCAGCTGGTTTCCCAGGGAGAGTCTATCAAACATTTAAAGAAGACTTAATACCTATTCTCCTGAAACTATTCCAAAAAGTAGAACTGGAAGGAAAATTTTCAAACTCATTTGATGAGGTCAGCATTACCTTGATCCTAAAACGAGACAAAGACCCCATCAAAAAGGAGAATTACAGACCAATATCTTTGATGAACACAAATGCAAAAATTCTCACCAAAATACTAGCCAATAGGATCCAACAGTACATTAAAAGAATTATTCAATGGCCAAGTGGGATTTATTCCTGCACTGAAAGGATGGTTCAACATTCACAAATCAATTAATGTGACACAGTACATTAATAAAAGGAAGAATGAGAACCATATGATCCACTCAATAGATGTTGAAAAGGCATTTGACAAAGTACAGCATCCTTTCTTGATCAAAACTCTTCACAGTGTAGGAACAGGGATTCATATCATAAAAGCCATCTATGAAAAACCAACAGTGTGTATCATTCTCAATGGGGAAAAACTGAGAGCTTTTTCCCTAAGGTCAGGAACATGGCAGGGTTGTCCACTATCACCACTGCTATTCAACATAGTACTAGAAGTCCTAGCCTCAGCAATCAGACAACAGAAAGAAATAAAAGGCATCCGAATCAGCAAAGAAGAAGTCAAACTCTCACTCTTTGCAGATGATATGTACTTTATGTGGAAAACCCAAAAGACTCCACTCCAAAACTGTTAGAACTCATACAGGAATTCGTTAAAGTGTCAGGATATAAAATCAATGCACAGAAATCAGTTGCATTTCTATACACCAACAGCAAGACAGAAGAAAGAGAAATTAAGGAGTCGATCCCATTTACAATTGCACCCAAAACCATAAGATACCTAAGAATAAACCTAACCAAAGAGGCAAAGAATCTGTACTCAGAAAACTATAAAGTACTCATGAAAGAAATTGAGGAAGACACAAAGAAATGTAAAAACATTTCATGCTTATGGATTAGAAGAACAAATATTGTGAAAATGTCTATGCTACCTATAGCAATCTACATATTAAACATTCCCTACCAAAATACCATCAATGTTTTTCAAAGAAAAGGAACAAATAATCCTAAAATTATATGGAACCAGAAAAGACCCTGATTGGCCAGAGGAAGGTTGAGAAAGAAAACCAAAGTTGGCAGCAACACAATTCTAGACTTAAAGCTCTATTACAAAGCTGTAATCATCAAGACAGTATGATATCGACACAAAGACAGGCACATAGATCAGTGGAACAGATAGAGAGCCCAGAAATGGACCCTCAACTCTATAGTCAACTCATCTTCAGCAAAGCAGGAAAAAATGTCCAATGGAAAAAGACAGTCTTTTCAAAAAGTGGTGTTGGGGAAATTGGACAACCACATGCAGAAGAATGAAACTGGACCATTTCCTTATACCACACATAAAAATAGACTCAAAATGGATGAAAGACCTCAATGTGAGACAGGAATCCATCAAAATCCTTGAGGAGAACAGAGGCAATAACCTCTTTGACCTCAGCCGCAGCAAACTCTTCCTAGAAACATCACCAAAGGCAAGGGAAGCAAAGGCAAAAATGAACTATTGGGACTTCATGTAAGATCAAAAGCTTTTGCACAGCAAAAGAAATAGTCAACAAAACCAAAATACAACCAACAGAATGGGAGAAGATATTTTGCAAATGACATATCAGATAAAGGGCTAGTATACAAAATCTATAAAGGACTTATCAAACTTGACACCCAAAGAACAAATAATCTAATCAAGAAATGGGCAGAAGACATGAACAGACATTTCTCCAAAGAAGACATCCAAATGGCCAACAGACACATGAAAAAGTGCTCAACATCCCTTAGCATCAGGGAAATACAAATCAAAACCTCAGTGAGATAGCACCTTACACCAGTAGAATGGCTGAAATTAACAAGTCAGGAAATGACAGATGTTGCAAGGACATGGGGAAAGGGGAGCCCTCCTACACTGTTAGTAGGAATGCAAGATGGTGCAGCTACTCTAGAAAACAGTATGGAGATTCCTCAAAAAGTTGAAAATAGGGCTACCCTATGACCCAGCAATTGCACTATTCGGTATTTACCTTAACGATACAAATGTACTGATCCAAAGGGGCACATGCACCTGAATGTTTATAGCAGCAATGTCCACAATAGCCAAACTATGGAAAGAATCTAGATGACCCGGTGTCTGGGTGGCTCAGTGGGTTAACTCAGCAGGGAGCCTGCTTCCTCTCTCTCTCTGCCTACCTCTCTGCCTACTCATTATCTCTCTCTCTTCAAATAAATAAATAAAATCTTAAAAAAAAAAGAATCTAGATGTCCATCAACAGATGAATGGATAAAGAAGATTGGTATATATACACAATAGAATACTGTGCAGCCATGAAAAAACATGAAATCTTGCCATTTGCAACAATGTGGATGGAACTAGAGGGTATTATGCTAAGCAAAATAAGTCAACCAGAGAAAGACAATTATCATATGATCTCTCCAATATGAGGAATTTGAGAGGCAGGACAGGGGGTGGGGGAGGTCCTGGAGGGTGGGGAGTGAAAAAATGAAACAAGATGGGACTGGGGAGGAAGACAAGCCATAAGCAACTTAATCTCAGGAAACATACTGAGGGTTGCAGGGGGATGGGAGGAGAGATGGGGTGACTGGGTTATGGAAAAAATAAAAATTAATAATAAAAAACACTATTTGTTGAAAGATTTGAATCAATCGGTTTTCTCCTTTGTGTTTTAGTAGTCAGGAATTTTAACATTAAATGAAATAATTATAATAACTATACTTTTTTCTTTTCATAATTGTGATTTTCTATTTTAATGTTCATTCTAGACAGATCATTCATTGTAAGAGCCCTCAAATCTTTTGGTAAGTTGTCAATACTACAGACTTTTTTTAAAAAAGATTTTATTTATTTTTTTGACAGAGGGAAACACAGTGAGAGGGGGAATACAAGCAGGGGGAGTGAGAGAAAGAGAAGCAGGCCTCCTGCCAAGCAGGGAGCCCAATATGGGGCTCGATCCCAGGACTCTGGGATCATGACCTGAGCTGAAGGCAGTTGCTTAACCAACTGAGCCACCCAGGTGCCCCAACTACAGACTTTTTCATGTGAATAAAAAACAAAGGCAGATGAACCTATTGTGGTTTCAACCCAATGGAAACTCTACCTTTGGAAGTCTAAAGATCTTTGTCTATACCTCCATTATGTCACTTAATACATCTTCTGGTAATTTGTTCCTTTCTTGTTTTTTTTCCGCAGGTTATGTGCTGACAGCAGGACTCTTTCCTTGTCCTGCCTATATTACCCACATGTGGCAAATTTACCGGCATTGTCAATAATTAAGGAATGCTTCTCATTCTGAGATACAAGAATTATACATCAGAATCGTAGTTAAGAGAATCATTTTGAGAAGCAGCAATCCAGAGAGATTGCAGATCAGTTTCAACATTTTCAAAAACCAAGAGGGGAGGTAACTGCAAAGAAAAGGGAGCAAGCCTGGGGTCCGGTAATTGAAGAGAGTATGTGCCATGGCCTCAAAGTAATTCTTACTTTCTGTGCCATCTGCCTCCACTTGCTCTTGAATTTCAGGTTTCCACAGTGCATGATGGCTCCAATGAGTTTATAGGATCCATGCTTCTCATCAGGAAGAAAAACCAAGATGTCCATGGCCCACTGTGGAAAGAGAAACAGATGGCCATGTCTTCATTTGCCCAAGGGCTGCACTAAGCACCTCACTCCTGCTGTGTGTCACACCTTGCTACACTCCACGGGCTGTTAGAGAGAATGAAACAGATCGCCACAGCCCTAGGTGTGATAGCTCTGTTCAAAGCAATGCAAATCAACCCTGTTGGCACTTGATCACCTGCAGATTGCTTATCCCTTTAAATGAGAATTAGGAAGGCTTGTTTAATTTCCAATAGTTTTAGAACTTCCCTTGGATGCTCTGCTCCCTTCCTCTCCCTTCCAGTCACTGATCATTAGCTGGCTCTGGGAGGTAAATTATTTTGCCCTCCATCATTATGGCAGAAAGTATCACTAACATCTGACAGGTTCTTGTTTCGGGGGCTCCCTTATATCCCCCAACTTTATTCAAAGACTAGCAAAGGGAAGCATTTCAGAAAAGAAAAAGAATTGTGGCACCAAAGAACTGCACTGTAAGAAGCCTCTGTACGTGATGAGGTGGGTGTTCTCACACACTCCTCAAGGGTAAAAATTGGTACAATCTTTCTAGTGGTTAATTTAGCATATGTATCAAGAGACTATAAAAAATTCATAATCCTTGCCTAGTAATTTCACTTTGGGGAATGTAGCATAAGGTGAATCTAATATACAGAAAAAACATTTACCTACAAAGATATTTACCACAGTAGAAAACAAAACGGAAAATCTTTGAGTCTAACAATAGGAGAGTGGCTAACTACAGTTGCAAAACTACAGGACAAATGTCTGGTAAAATATTAAGTATTCATTTAAATGTTTATGAAGAGTTGGTAATAACTGAAAATGCTTTTATTATAGGATTAATCAAAAAACCCAAATGGTATACTGAATAGTGTATACAGTGTGATTATGATATTTTTATTAAAAAAAAGCCAAACCAACAATATAGTAACAACTATATAGTAGAATAAAGACTATCAAGACCTATACCAAATAAAAGCAGTGTTTGCCATTGAGTTGAAACATCTTCCTATCTTTCCACACGTTCCAAAGTTACCAAAGTCATAATGTGTACTTCTATAGGAAGTCAACTTGGAACACACACAGACTTACAGGGGCTCCTTGCACACTCCACCCCCGAGAGAAGGAGTGACTTCTCCAGGACCCTTTAGAAGAAAGATCTGTAATGCTGCCATTTCTCATTGTCATTATCAAACTTTGTGTTTGTAATTAACAAGCCTCACATCAGTGACCTGCAATTCTTGAGCATCATCCCGGCTGTTGACAGCAATTACTTCATGAGAGCAAAAGGGAAAGTCTGAGGGATTTTCAGATACCAGGAGCATGTCTACAGTGGGAAAACGATCAGTTAAACAGTTAAAGAAATCTGCAAGGCTTTAGAAAATAATTGACCGAAATTCACAGTTTACTCTTACAGCTGATAGCACACCTGTAAACAAGCCAAAATAAAATCCATATTCTACAGTCAAACCTCTGCAATCAAATTTTGCCCTCTATTAACTTGTCAGTCATGTACTAATGCCTCCCAAGAGAAGACCAGGCAGACCAAATCTCAACACAGATTCAATTGCAGCAGCTTGAATTGGTGTGAATAAAACAGACAATGTGTGTTAGCAAAACTTTGAAATCGGGAATTTGGCCTAGATAGAGGGTTGACGGCGGAGGATAAAAAAATGTTTTATAAAATTATAACAGGACTGAGTTTCAAAGCAAGGAAGTGGGCAGACCCTGGGGTTGAGCACCCCAGGAACATTAGCAATATAGCCTGTCATAGGTCCTCCCTGTTCGGAGACTGGGGCTGTCTTTCAAGGAATCCATAAATCAGTGTCTGCACTCAGTGCTGTGCCTCTGATCCGTCTAAGACTCCTGACATGATTCACTTAGTCAGGAAACATAATGCAGGCGGAGACTAAGGCAGGCTGTCAGCACGTGTCAGCAACCGGCTTGGCCAGGCTTGGCCAAATCACCGTAACTTCTTCATGCCTCACACTTGCTCCCAGTGCAGTTTCTTTGAACTCATCTGATTTTGTGTTTCTCACTCAGTGAAGCGAAGCTGCTATCCTCAACCCCAAACCTCAGAAACAAAGTGCACTTTACGATTGTTCCCGGAAACTTGCTTTGGAAACAACCTGAGTGTCCATCAAGAGTTAACAAACTCCCGAGTGTCCGGATGAATGACAGATTATTAGTCAGCAAACAACGGAATGAACTATGAACTATGCTAAAGGATGGAAGAATCTCAAAATAATGATGTTGAGTGAAATAAGCCAGACAAAAAAGAGTATATACTGTGTGATTCCAATTTATAAAATTTTAAAAAATGCAATCTAATCTGCAGTGACAGGGAGCATATTAGTGGTTGCCAAAGGACTGGGTGGGGAGGGGAAGACTCAGAGGAGTGAGAAAGGGCAGAGGGCAGAGTTACAAAAGATCATGAGAAAACTTTTGGACAGAGGCATGCTTCGCATATGTCAGCATTTACATTTATGTTGGCAACACTTCAATGAGGCTATTTTATGAAAGTTAAAAAGTAAAAATAATTGGGCTAGCAGAAAGATCAAGCTGAAGGAAAGTACTAGATATACAGTATATATATTTAATAAAAATATAATCCTTAAATCCTTATTTGAGTGAGGGTTTAAATGTCCCCAAAATGTTCATACTTCCCAAGAAACTCTTTGTGTTCTTTCTCATCCCTCACTTTCAATCAAGAAAAATTTGTTGATAGGGCGCCTGTGTCACTCAGTCGTTAAGGGTCTGCCTTTGGCTCAGGTCAGGATCCGGGAATCCCTGCTCTGCGGGAAGCCTGCTTCCCCTCTCTCACTCCCCCTGTTTGTGTTCCCTCTCTAGCTGTGTTTCTCTGTGTCCAATAAATAAAATATTTGAAGAAAAAAAAAAGGAGAAAAGAAAAATTTGTTGAGCTCTAACGATATACCAGACATTATTGTAAGTTTTAGAGATACATCAGTAGAGGAAAAAATATCCTTCCTCCATGAAGCTTCTATTCTAACAGGAGTCAGAAATTTTAAAAACAAGTAAAGTGTATGAAAATACATGAAATGTACAATGCTAATAAGTGTCATGGAGAAAAATAGCAGGGAAAGAGGGTAAAATGTATCAGCAACACAGAAGCACCTGGCTGGCTCAGTCAGTGGAACACATAGCTCTTGATCTCGGGGTTGTGAGTTCTAGCCTCATGCTGGGTGTAGAGTTTACCTAAAATAAAATCTTAAAAACAAAAAAGTATTGGTGATACAGAGCTACAGTTTTCAATAGAGTGGTCTAGGAAAGCCTCCATAAGGGGACATTTCAATAGAACCTGCAAGAGTTGAGGGAGAAAATAAGTGGGGAAGAATGTTCCAGACAGAAAAAAACAAATGCAAAGGCCCTGAGGTAGAAGTTTGCCTGGCATTTTGAGTGGCTAAAGGTGGGTCAGGAAGGGGCAAATTAGGAGGAGGTAGTAGGTTATGAGGTCAGAGAGGCATCAAGAGGACAGATCATAGCTCCTCACCAGCCAGGGTAAGGATTTGGGCATTTATACTCTATGT
Source organism: Spilogale gracilis (assembly GCA_004023965.1). Taxonomy (NCBI): domain Eukaryota; kingdom Metazoa; phylum Chordata; class Mammalia; order Carnivora; family Mephitidae; genus Spilogale; species Spilogale gracilis. The sequence continues at coordinate 54,789 of PITA01009646.1, read as the reverse complement.
GAGGTAGGAAGCCACAGAAAGATTTTGAGCAGAGGAATGGCATCATCTGATTTTTTTTTTTAATTTACTGTAGCTGCTGGGTTAAAGACAGAGGGAGAAAGGATGGAAGCAGAAATGTCAAGCAGGAGACTGTTAAATAATCCAGGAGAGGGACACCTGTGTGACTCATTCAGTTAAACATCTGTCTTCGGCTCATGATCTCCAGGCACCTGGGATTGAGCTCCACATGGAGCCCCCTGCTCAGCATGGAGCCTGCTTCTCCCTCTGCCTGCTGCCCCCCACCTGCATGTGCACTTGCTCGCTCTCCCTCCCTCTCTCTCTGTCAAATAAATAAATACAATCTTTAAAAAATATATCCAGGAGAGAGATGATGGTAGTTGACAAAGGTAGTAATAGCAGCAATGGTAAGGAAGTGCTCAGAGTGTGGGTTTTGAAAGTAGATGGAACAGGTGAGAATAAAGTGGGAGAAACAGATGAGTTCAAGGGCAGGTGTTAGGCACATTAAATTTGAGATGCTATAATGAATATATGCTACAACATGAAAGAATCTCAAAATAATTACTGAGTGAAATAAGTCAGAGAATAAAATAAGTCAGAGAATAAAAGAGAATATACATCTTATGAATTTCAGAAATTTTTTTCTTTTGAAGTGTTTTATTTGTATGTAAACTAAAAAGAAATCGGCACACTGAAATCGCAAAAGACCTTGGGCATGCTCATTAACCTTGTTAAGGGTTCTTCATGTCTCTCTTTTCTGTAGGAATTTCCCTTAAACATTTAAAACCCATAGTTTTCACTGTATGTACAGCCTAAAACATAGAATTTCTGTCATTTTACACTGTGCAAAATCCTCAAAATATAGTGGTATGATAGGAAAAAAAAAATCAGTCACAAGTAAATTCCACTGTAAATCATTCATATAATTTGGTTCTTCTCCAAACCAAGTTGAGACCTAGAAGAACCAGTTAGCTAGAAGTCTGGAATCCTGCAGAAAATCTGGACTCATGATCGAACTGTGGAAGTCATCAGATAGAAACATCTTTAAAGCTGCCAGTTGTTAGATGAGGTCATCACAAGGTAGATGCGAAGACTGAGCCCCAGCGTGCTCTGGAGTTATAGGCATGATGAAAGAGAAACACCCACAGAGAAACACCCAAAGATTTGGGGGAGAAACAAGAGAGGGCAGTATGCTAGAAGCCAAGAGGAGAGATTCTCAAGGAGGAGAGAAAAATCAGTGGTATCATGACCGTCAAGGTCAAGAAATGTCTATATATTCTTCCGCAAGGCTCATCCATGGCTTTACTGATGACTCTCAAATCTATACTTTTCTGATCTCAAGACCTAGAACTCCAACTTCCTAATAACTACACATGTTAGTGCAGATGGCTACAAGTAGCTCAAATCCAACACTACCAAAATTGAATCCATGATATTTTCTGTGTCTGCCCTGAAGCTATGCCTCTTCTGTGGTTCCTTACGCTGGTTAATGTCAGCACCTTACTCAGGCTAGACTTGGGGGTACCATGAAATCTTGTCCTTTCACACCTCAAATACAGACATCATTCCCATGTCTTTCAATCAAAGTATTTACTTAATCTTTTTTTCTCTAGAATAGGTATATGATATGAAGAGGAGGTAAAGATATAAAAATAACATGGCCCTTTCCCTCAAGGAGGCTACAGGAATCACATGCCTAACCAGTGTAGGAAATGCTGAGTGTTTTTAGGGTGAGAGGATGTATCAGTTCATACCAAAACAAAAAAACAAACAAAAAACCACACACATACACAGACACACACACACACACACACACACACACACACACACACAAACACAAACAAACAAAACAAACTACCTTCTAAAATTGTTTTGCCAAGAATTACTGTTTAGATCACTCTAAATTATAATTATAACCATTCACATACTTTTAATTTTATGTCATTTTTGTCATTACTTTTCATTATGTTGTTTCTAATCATTTTCATCCTGGTTACAAGGACCAAAGGTGCTGTATTTGACATTATTTTCTGTAAGTGCAATATAGGAAAATGGAAACCTAGAAAGCCTCACTACTGGGCCAGGCCCAAATTAATGATCAATTGAATTTAGAACATAGATGCTAGTATTTCTGTTAGGCTAAGCCACCTACCTACTTAAACCCATGTTTGTAATGAGGATGGGAATTTCCTTCCTCCTTTGCCATAGACAGAAGGAGGGTCTTGCTCCCATCTAAGCAGGCCCAACAATTGGGCAAACACTGTGGGAAACAAGCGGAAAGAGCACCACGTGTCTGAGGTCTACCAGACAGGAGGAGGAAGGAGAGAGCCAAGAGTAAGGCACCACAGCGGGCCCACCTGCTACGCACACACTCCTCCCACCCCACCTCCCTGCTTCCAGACACATTATTCTAGAAGTCAGAAAAAACACCTAATGGACTTCTCCTTTATCTCACTAACCAGCCATGTGGCTGATGCACTGGCCTGCCCATTCACTGCAGCAGCTGAAGTCAATTTGAAATGCTAGCTCTCAGAAAGGTACAGACTACACACATGAGTGTTTGAGGGACTCCGAAAGGCCTTTAGCTCAAAACGTCTTCCCCACTAGGCCTTATCAAAATTTATTTTCCAAGAAAAATGAATTTAAATTGCACTAAGGCTTGAGGTCACCTCAGAGTATCATGTAAACAGAGATTCTTTTAATTAATTTCATTTCTATAAAGAGGAATGGTCCTGAGAGAATGTTAAAAAAAAAAAAAAGCAAACGAACAGTGAATACATTTTTGTGAGACACTATGAGGGCCAGGGAGACTGTCTAGGTCAGATAAGGTCCACTCAGAAGATTGTTGACCAGGTCGTGGGCATGAGGAGAACAGGGGAACTTGTCTGGAGGGCTGGGGATAGCATAAGTAAGAGTCATGAGAGCATGCTAAAGGTAAAAGTCAATTGCTTCGCAACTTGAAAAATGCACATCTCAACTTTCATACAAGTTCATTTCTAGATCCCACTCTTCAGTTGGAGATGAAAAGAGCCCTTTAAGAGTGAGTATTTCATCACTCAAGGCTTTGTTTTACATATCTTTCTGACAGTAAATTTCACTTTCGGCATGGCTGCATGCTCTCCAAAACTCAGCTGACTTCACTATAAAAAGAAGCAATGCTGACACTGGGCCAAAAAAATACTTAAAATCACAAAGTCCTGTAGTTGGTACCTCTATGCCACATCACCTATCATTACCTGTTTCTCACACTGCCATGAACAGTTAAAGAGGTTGTACACTGCCCAACTCCACAGAGAATCATTCATATAGTCTACAGTTTGAATAGCATTCTCTGGAGTCAGACAGGGCACAGTCTGCACCACCACACAAACATCTTGCTCCTCCCAACAACCAGTGGGGAGAAAGAGAGTGAAGATAGGAGACCAGTTCAAGAGAGACCTAATGGGTCAAGGGAGTACGATTTAATATGCTCCAGAATAGAAGGTCCAGATGCCAACAATTTCTTTCCCCAGAGGGCTACAGGCCACTGTAGACAGGTCGGGTGCACCTCTTAGCAACCACCACTATGTGTTACTGTCACATACTAAAGTGAGACCCCAGGGCAGTAGGCAAAATGTCAGATTCCAAGAGACAAGGACATGTTTTCTGACTCCTCACCCTAGAGTTCATACACCAGTAGAACAGCAACAATGGGTACAACAAATAAACAGAAAAAACTAGACAAAGGAGAGAAGAAAAATAGGAAGGTGCATGGAGGACCAAGCCATCCGGTTGGCATTAAGATATGGTGCCTTCCAAGGAGCCATATCTGAGGAGACTAAGGAAGTGGGTTTTAGCCATGCCTTGACCAAGGGTCAGCCTAAACAGAAAGGTAAGGGGAAGAGGGATGTTTCAGACCATGTAACTGGGAGCTGGCTCTGGGATAACAGCTATTCCTATTCCTGGGAATAGGGAGCTGGCTCTGGGATAACAGATAACCCTATTCCTCAGCTCCTTCCGGGGGTGACCAGCCTCCCAACTGATTTTCCATACCCGGTTCCTTTGTGTACTCACAAGCGCTTCTATTTTAGGAAACCTGGACATATTCGTTATGTTGCTAAGGTGTGCTCTCTGTAACAATCCTCAGGACACTCTGAAGCTCTCCTTTGGCAAACATGAATAAAAAGAGTTCCAATGTAAAAGGTCCCAAAGAATGACCAGTGATGTCGAGAATAGGGTGGACTGACAATACCCAATTTGGACCACCAGATGTCAGTCTTTGTACAGTAATCAATCTCTGCAGCCCCCAAAGACTCAACAAGATCAATGAATTCAAGATAAGCCTGTGTTTTCCCACTGCAACCCAGAGCCTTCAGACAGTTCTATTAATAAACAGAGATGCTCCCCCAAATTTTACAGTCCCTGCTGGTACCCACCTTGAACCCTATGTGTCAGATAGCTTGCACAGCAGAGAAATCTGTGCTAAGAACGTTAGATGTGACAGGGCTGATTGAAGGAAAATCCCCCCGCCCAAAAAAAATCTGTTCCCGGTTAGGTGAAAGGAAAGTGGGAAGGAGAACAGCAGCTGTGTTCATATCACCAATTATGCCTGGGACAAAAATATTTGTTCAGTTTGCAGAGCTTGCCCCGTTCGGTGAGGGCACTTTGAAGTTGAAGGTCATGTAATCAAAACACTGCTAAGAGTATGATTAATATACTTAATCTAGCATAAGAGGCTAGGGAGAATCATTCCCCATTCATTGGTTCACGTGGATCTTTGATCTCATCCTACAACCACTCCTGTGAGAGCATCTTTGTCCTCAGTGGTTTACTTCACACACATGACCTTTGCAATCCAATCAGTTTGTCATTCTTCCCTTTCAATGATTTCCCATACTCTTTCTCAGCCTGCAAGTTGCTATTGATCTGGTCCTGCCCACCTCTCCCCTACTTTACTTTCTTCTTTTCACCAACTGCAATGGCCATTTTGCTATCTCAAGAATAAATCAAATGCATTTCTGCCCAAGGCCTTCTTCCTGGAAATTTATGCCTGGAAATCTTCCCTGCTCACTTGCTTACTCATTCAGGTGTCTGCAAAAATATTGCCTTCCCAGAGAGATCTTTCCAGACCATTCAATCTAAAATATAACCACCTACTACCCTACCAATCCCAAATTCACTCTGTCTTCTCACTCTTTTTTTTTTGTAGACCTACTATTTGCTAAAATTGTATATGTCTTTGTTTACTTGTTTATTACTTGTCTCCCAGACCAGCGTGCATGCTCATGAAGGCAGGGACCTATCTGTCCTATTTATTTTCCAACCTCCATGCTTAATAAAGCAGTGCCTGGTGCATACACACAACAGTCGCATGATACATATTGAGTGACTACATGAAGTCCATTCTCATTTCCCACAAGTTTCTTTTCTATTTCTCTTCATGGCACTACCTTTATCTGGGTCAAATCAGACTTGGGAATATTTTTGATTCTTCACTCTCCCTCATTCCTACATCCAGTCATTGCTAAGACTTGTCTATTCTTGTATGAATCCATCCCATTTCTCCTCTTCCCACAGCCACAACCATACACAATGCCTTGTGATCTTACTCTAGGACTACTATAGTCCCTTCCCTCTAGGCTCTCTGCCTTCCATCCATCCTGCCCCCCACAGCAACTTAATTGCTGCTGCCCTCAGCAAATCATGACTTCCTATTACCCTACTCCTATAACATATGCACACACACACACACACACACACACACACACACACACAACTCCTTGAGTTCAGAAACCATCAGGATAAAATCTCTACTATTCCTCTATGCAAATTTTTTCTTCCAGTCAACCTGATCTCTCTGCTCCCTCATCTTGTCCTGCCTTTTCCTGCCACTGTACTGTCTGTCCCATAGGAAATACCCACCACTCATTACACTGGTTAAATCCCCTTCCCATCCTTCATACCCCAACCCAAACCTCCCTTCTTTATAAAACTCCCACTTCTGGCCTTTTGTCTATTCCACCCTTCTAATCACTGAAGGCCTTAAATTGTCTAAAGTTATTACACACACACACACATACACACACACGTTCATTTATATCTTCTGGGCATCCTACCCACTTCCAAACACTACTAAATTAGAAAAACATTTACTCTCTAGCAATATAAAATTATAGAACATTGGTTTTATAATTGGTTTAATAATGGTTTACCTTTTAGGATAAATAAACTGAGTTCTCAAGAGACTTACTAAATAATGCATTGCCAGGCCTGAGAATTTGACTTCTGTCTCTTGTTTTACAAGGTCCCTCAGCTCCAGATTAACACACTTACCACGAAGTTCTTTTTTTTCCAGACAGAATTTGATAGAATATGTGGTAGTTCCTCTCTCCAGACTGCTGGAAAAATCACTTGGGATTTTTCAAGCAAATCTGCAGGATGAGAAAAGGATAAAGCTTCCTACTTTGGTGTTCCTGCAACACTTAGAAGAAAAGTAATCAAATAGTGCAGCGGCTGCTTACAGATATTGGTATCTACAGATGACATTTTGCCTCTGGTACCAAAGTGCATCCAGATGAATTTGCCCTGGGGGGGACATAAAACTCAGTCTCCTATTGAAACATTCTGAACAGTTGTACTGGCTTTCTTATACGTGTTACTCCCAAAGTGACTAGTTGAAAGTTAAAAGAAAAATGCAGGTGGTGGGCCTGAGATGGCATCAGTTAATGCTAGGAGGAAGCCAGAATGATCACTGAGACTGGCAGGGGCCCTGGGTTCTAGTCTCAGACCCGCCAACATCTAGCTGTGTGTTCTTCTGTGTATTATTGAATCTCTCTGAGCATCAGAGTGTTCTTACCTAAAATATGAGGAAAAACAATATCTGTTCAGCATATTCTTTCATTTAGTTAGCAAACATTCATTGAGCACCAGGAAACCTGCTAGGAAACCAACCATCCAGGCCCTGGACACATCACATCAGAAAAACAGGTGTGGTCACTACTCTTCTAGATTCTAGGCATAAGCAGCTGATGCAATGGCATTAACAAAGGAACGTTTGGTGATCCCTGAGTCCTAAAGAAAAGCCAGTTGTGCAGGAGTTCAGTGAGTCTGAAGAGGCAGAAACGAAGTCTAAAAGGTAGATAGGCACCAGGCACCTTATCACGTTAAGTCCTATGGGCCACAGGTAGGAGTAGCGTTTAATGTTATGTGTTCTCAGAAGACAGTGGGAGATTTTAAGCAGAGGAATGACCTGATCAGATTTATATTTTAAAACACTACTTTGGCATAAATAATAGATGGGGCTCCCTTCCTTTCTTCTCACGAAAAGCCATAACACAGGATCTAATGGGACAGAAAGGCTGCCCAAGGAGACACAGCCCACAGCAGAAGCCAGGGGCAGCCCAGGAGGCAGTCGGCAGCAGCTGGAGCTTGCAGGATGGGGAGGATGGTGGCGGCAGGATAACTGACTGATGGGCAGATGGAGGTCACCCATGAGAGGAAGGAGGCAGGACCAAAGCCAGGCAAGGGAAGGAGAGTGGCCACAAACAGGGGGATTGAGCCATTAAGTTAGCAAATGCAGGGGAATGGGAACCACACACAGACACACATGTGTAAGTATACACACATGAGCATTTGTACACATACACATATGCACAGTATTAAGTGAAATAATTTAACCAGGATTTCTTGATCTTTTGGACCCCCTTTACTCTCTTTTGTCCTTCTCCCTTCCTCCTGCCTTCCTTCCTTCCATTCATCCATATTTACATATTTTGCTTCTCTGCTTTTTTCTTCTACCTGCCAACTTTTTTTCTCACTCTTCTTCTTCAATTGCTTTCTTTCCTTCTTATGTTTCTTTCTTTCCACTTGCTCTTCTTTCCTTTCTTCCTTTTCTTCTACTTTTTCCTTTCTTTTATCTTCCTTTCCCCTTTTTTCAACTTTCTTTTTTTCATATTTTAGCAGAAAACCCCTTCACATTCTACCCAGTCCCAAACCTAGCAGTTTTATGGACCAATCTGCTATGCAGCCAGAACTCTCAAACAGATGTAAGAGCAGGCAGGGAGTGGGAAGGTCCTGGATGGAAACCAACCACGTCAGCATGAGGCTGTTATTTAATTGTGCCCAAAGATCCAGACAGGAAACCTTCTGCGAATTTCCTTGTAAATTACAGAGTGGATTCCTGCCACTCATTTTTTATCATAAAATGGCTTTGTGAAACTAAGGTTTGAAAATCAAATTCTTCTTCTATTTGGGATTTCAACTTATCAAAAGCGATTTTTAAAAATGTTTTCTCCCCGTAAAAAAATAATCCTCAGTGGAAAATAGGAGGTAAGAGAGCCATAGGCAAGAGTAGAAACAATAATTGTACTAAATGAATTAGGAAGTGATTACTAAATTGACTTGTTATAAGGAGTATAGGAACTTATGAAGGAGAAAGTACTTTCAAATCTGTAAAATGTAAAACACTATTAGAATTTGCTGGGTGAGCTTCCCAACTGGGAGTGGAAAGGAATTTGAAACTATTAAATATTGTCTTCCTGAAACTGACCATACAATAGAAGCTTCCCTGGTGCATATTTGTATGCAGTTTTAACTTCTTAATAATGAAAGTGATCTCTTTTTTAAGGAATCTAACAACATTAAACCTCTTTGATGTTTGAGAAATTTTTTTATACCTATGTGCTCAGGCCTGAATTTTACCATTTGCTTAAAAATTAAAGATTCTGATACACTGCTTAATCATGTTACTTACAAAACGAGAGGAGTTGTCATTTCTCAGGGTTTGGGCATTTCAAAATGCTTCCAAGATAGGATGCACTTGCTTGATTTGATCTTTTAAAGTCCCCAGAGATACAGGTAAGAGAAATACAGCAGATAAAGTTTTCAGTAAAATTCTGTAAAATCCCATCTCTAGATGGGACCCTATTCTTGTTTCGATAAATAGTAGCCAAAAGTGTTTCCAAATTTGTTTATACAATGTTACCTTGGAATGAGAACTCAAAAAAATATATGAATGAGAAGCTGTCTTAACACACAATACCCGTGTGAATGTATGTGGGAGGTCATTTATTTGCAATGCTTCTCTTTTGGATGGAATTGGCCTACGTGGGGAAAGGAACTAGATATTTACAATCAATCAATATCATAGCATATTTCCAAAATAACTTCATTCTTTATATTTTCCCCATTGTTAATCTCCCTGTCTTCCCATCTAACTCTTACACCTGGAAATTTATCCTAAGATAATACAGCAGATTCTTGGCATTGCTAAATTATATTTTTCCTTGTTACGATTCCTAAGTAATCTAGTGGTCCATGCCAAGCAGTGAGCCAGTGATGGTATTCATTTTGAATTTGCATCATGTGTGCTCAGAGAGGTCACCTCTACAGCGTGAGTCTGAATGAACACTCAACATCGTCACTGTGACATGGCTATGTTGTTTTCCACCAACATCAAAGATCCATTTCATGGAAGGAATTATGTAGTACATAGAATTCAAGAATTTATAAATTTAGGAGTGCCTGGGTGGCTCAGGTGGTTAAGTATCCCACTTTTGATTTCAGTTCAGGTTGTAAGATTGAGATCTGCTTTGGGCTCTGCACTGCGTGTGGAGCCTGCTTAAGATCGTCTCTCTCCCTCTTCTTGTGCTCCCCACTCCCTCCTTGTGCGCGCACACACACATACTCTCTTGTTCTTAAAAAAAAATATAAAAGTACAAACACTATATCCCTCCTATGGAGTATCGGTCTACTATCCTTTAAATAGGCAAAAGGGTTATATGAACAAAGTTTTTCATAGAAGTGTTAAGTATTATGTGTTGTGTTATGTATTATCATAAGGCTCAATGGTTAGACCAAACACACACTGAACAACCAAAAATGCACATAGAAATGAAGTAATATCTAGTGAATAATAGAGTTCAATGATACCTAAAGAAACCAATCAAACTCAGGAATGTGGTGGTTGGAAACTTTTCATGGTTTTAAAATTGGACCAGTTTGCTATTTTGATATACTTCTTGCTTTACAGAAACAGCAGGGAGCATCCAGGATTGAATTGAAAAAGCAAAATAACAATGCCAGACAGAAAGATGAGAGGCTCTAATAGCTCAAGAACTCATTGATTTTGAGTCCCACTCAGCGTTACCTAATTTTATTTTGCATACCAATTCTCATGGTCTACTTACTCTCAAATTATTATGAAACCCATCAACCTGTTAATGGAGCTAAACAAAGTAAGCTAAATTAAAAATCACCAAAGACAAAAATAATTAAATAGAGGGGGAAGATAAGTAGAAACTGGAATGTAATTAACATTAAGGTTATGCCCATCAGGCATTTGGGATTTGATCCAGGAGTTAGTGGTGAAAGAAGGAGACTTCTACTGGTGATATCTGTGGAAGTCTGACATCTCAAGGAAGCTAAAGGGATTCAGAAATATCAAAAGGTGCCATTCAAGGCACTGATGACTCTAGCCTTTAGGGAAGAAGGCTTGGATCTTAAGCGTAATTCTCAGAGGGTCCAATCAACAAAGATCAGGCTAAATAGCCCTTGAAGCAAATCTGAAACAAATTATGTAATTTCATGTTTGGTAGTTATTGGTTTGAAGCACTTGGTGATCCTCTCAAGAGGCAAAGATGGGAAAAAAACTTTTCTATATTTTTCTAATTGTTCTATGGCTCTTGTCTCCTCTTTTCTCCCCAAAAAGTGGTCAAGGCTGAGCCTCCATGATCAGTGGATGGGACTACCTCACCTTTCCTGCCAAGATATAGGAATAAGTACCGGCTTTTCCCTAGATTAATCCACAGTTGTTACAGGGGCAAAACACTGGATAATATATTTGGTGTTCAGTCTTTCCAGCACCAGATTCTCCTCTGCAATTAGAAATTTAATGATACAGTTAACTGGTTTAGATTATAAATACAGTGAAAAGTTAAATCATTTTAACCATATAGACTAAGACAGAAAGGAAAACTTTTATGGAAAGATGGAACTGGAGAGAAAACTTGATTAAAGACATGTGGATATTTAATCAATTGGGAGAAGGGGAAGGACTATCTCAGGCTGGAGAAATAGCATGACAAAAATCAAAACTCAGTACAGAAAGATTAAAGATTTTACAAAAACTGGAATCTTATTCTTCATGGTCCTGTTAACAAAAAGCTGAGGAGCTCCTCCATTAATTAAAGACAAGTTTACTCATTACCAATAGTTGGAGGGATTTTCACATATCAAAGCTACCATATGGCTAGGTCCAGCCCTCTCCCTGAGAAGATGGCTTACCAAGCAATCCACCAGGCAGCTGGGTTTTAGACTTCCCTTTTACCTTTTATAGCCAGTTAGCTTTGTGATGTGGGAAGAACACAGTGGTGCTACCCTTATCACCCAAAAGCATCATAAGATCAAGGCCTGCCTTTATCTCTATGAAACTCCGGGAAATAGTTGATCTTCTCTGCAAGGGCTGAACACTAACTATCCTTCTAGCTCTAAGATTCTGAGACTATTATTCTTCTTGAAATGACTAAAGCCAATGGAGAGCCCAACACACAAGGTGACAACACCATTGCATAGGAAGCCCAAGAACTTTAGCATTTTACTGCCTTTTGAATCTTAGTCTCCCCCCTTCCCCAGCCACCATGCTGACAGTTCATTTGGCCAACCAGTGCTCTTCCCATCAAAATTAGGTATAATACGATATCACTGAAGTCTTTTCCTTCCTTTTCTACTCTGAGTGTCACCATCTTCTAGTTCCTTCTACTTGAAATACCTTGGTCTGCCTCAATCTGGCTGCCCAGATAACAGCAGGTTATCTATTCCATGGTCATACCCATTGATCATTCTGTCTCTATGCCCAATCTGCCAGTCCACAGACCTTTGAGTATGATTACTTTGACAGAGAGTTCTCCATCAAGAAGATGACTAAGATCACTTTGTGCATCTGAAAGATCTGCCAAGGTGGTGGAGGCAGCCTACCAGTACCGTATTTGGAGTAATCAAAGTGTTACGACAATTTCCTGAGTATCTTATTATTGCCTAGAATGTATTCTGTATTTAAAAAGCAAATAATTCAAAGATGGTGAATTTATGTTTTATTCCCAGTGAAATGTAGGTATCTGTTTCCACTGAAACTCTCACCACTAGCCAGAAAGAGGAGGCAAGGCAAACACGTCAAAAGTACAGACTGATTCTCCCAATCTACAAAAGAAAAGAAAATGTCAGAACATTCTTCTGCCAGAGCTTGTACGTATTGGCAAACTTACTCAAAATTTCCTTGGTTGCAGTTTGAAGTCAGACACACTGAAAAGGATTTGCTCTCAGTTGGATTAAAAAAAAAAAAAAACATTTAAATAGTATAGAGTAAAAAGAGATTTTTCCCTTGCACCTATGTATGTCAGTCATTAGAACACATAAATCTCAGGCCTATTTTCCTTGCTCCAAATACAAATGATAAATGACTAATGGTTGACATTTTTGCCATTTTAAGCCTTTTAAGAAGCATGGTGTTACAATAGCTACAGAGAAACTTCTTTGTGCCAGAAACTCTAGCAGGCGCTTTATGTAATAAAAGCTGTCATCTACAGGGGGCTTACTCTGGGCCAGCCACTGGGCTGAGCACTTACAATGCATTATCTCACTTAATTTGACATGTGAGCTAATCATCTCCAGAACCCTAGGAGGCAGGCTCTATTTTGACCACGTTTATCCCAAAGAAATGGAGGCTTAGGTAACCGGAAAGGCCACGCTCTGTTCACAATGCCTACCTGCCTCTTAGTGACATGGAGAAAGTAGATCAGATATTTTTACTTTTCATTTCGTAGGGCAGCCACTTACTGTGAAGCATATCCTGAAAGGCATTACCCTCCACAGCGAAGATGTGAGGGGGAGCTTCTGATCGACTCTTCCCTTTGTAGGCAGCCACGTCTTCTTTCTGATACACTGGGAGCCACTTGTAAGGGTTTATGCTCACACAGAAGAGACCTGAATACGTCTGAGGAAAAATCAGAGGAAATTTCAGAAAGCAGGTTAGAAATACTTCCAGGTCTGTCAGCTCTCTCACTGCCGGATAACATTTGCTGAAAAATTTACCATAAAGTAACTAAAAAGAGGGGAGCTTTCGGACTCTCACAGAGAAGCGACTATAACAGGAGGAGACAGAACCAGGTTAGAGGAGCAGCGGGACTCGGGGTACCTCTCCCCAGGGAGACCAGCTAACTACTAACATGCTTGACACATACACCTTTTGAAGAGGGGGAGGGCGCCAACAGCTAGCTGAGCAGTTATGGGGCATTTGAGGCCAGAAGGTGGCTTGTGTTTCAGCAAGATTAGGAACCTGATTTTTAAGGCAATGAGGGTCATTTGGGTCACTCGGTCTCTGTAATGGTAGAATCATGCCTCCCCACCCCCCACCCCCCACCCCCACCCCCAGCAAAAGACACGTTCAGGTCCTAATCCCTGGAACCTGTGAATCTTACTTGGAAAAAGATCCTTGCAAGTATAAT